>JASCZI010091223.1:0-12907 GCA_036250425.1 Stylosanthes scabra | reverse complement strand
AAACAGATGAAAAGGTTGAACATATATGATTTTGTACTTTCTATCTTCTGCGCGTCGAGGAAAAGGTACTCTGAGCTTGAAAGTATCGCCCTGATAAACAGCCTATGAAAGAAAAGACTGTAAGACGTCTAATGAAGAAGGAAGAAACTTCAAAGGAAAGGAATAGAGATAAATTTAAAAACAATATTCGATATACCTTGACATTGAAGCCAACACTATCGATATCTAGCATGTATGCAGATTCCACCTGCAAATGGTCAACTCTGAAAATTAATGCTGAGACATCACGAGTCGTTGATTTTTATTCGCATTTAATTGTCTTACACCAACATCTTAGAAAAAGGAATTCTAAATGATGATAATGGGTGGTCTAAATAGCCTAAGTTCTTGTTGATATTGTACACTGCTTACTGCAGAATGTTCAAGATGACATACCGGAACTGACGTCCAATGCTGCACAATCACTTTCGTATCCTCAGTATGATCTCTGTTCATATGAGACTGATAATAACATAATTAATCTTAGAACGATTAGAGGCTGATTATTTACATGTAAAATATGATGGCCAATTAGAGATCAATACCGTCACTGGCTTCGAAAACTGAGCTATGGGATCAACTTTTGCAGCTTTATATTCCTCTGGACTGAACTCTGAAGTCAAGCGAAAGTTAAAGTTAAATTAAATGGTGTAACAGATAATTTAACAGACAAGAAATTTACTTCCTATACAAAAATGGTGCTTGTTTGTTCCTGAGGCTTCCTATTACTATGGCTAAACATTATGAAGGGTATGAATCAAAGAGTCGAAAGACAACATCAAATCCCACCTCAAAATGAAAGAGTTCTCAATATAATTTTGTTTCTCATGCTTATCCTAAAATCAGATACAGTATAGTCCTTAACCGAACCTACTTGTGAGTTACAGAATAACATCAATAGAAAAATAAACCAGCAAGGGCACAGTTAGCAAACCTCCTGATCCTAACAAAGCTGTGGCAACACCTGACACAAATCTCACAACTTTTGGTTCAATGCGCAGAAAATGGAAGTCGCCAAAGTCAACCTTTAATAAGTGAAATTCACAGTGGTTAATTATATATTGATAAGCAGCAAGGGAAAAGAAATGCAAGAATAGAAGACAGATGAACAAAGTTACCCAAAATGCATTGGGGTGTCTTGCTAAATATGCAGCTCGTACGGATTCTTTATCACTTTCAGGTACCTAAATAACATTTTCACGAAAATATTCAGAACCCAGCATTGCAATAACTATGATAACTATGGACTAGTTCTTTAGTATAACAATTATGCAGTCCACAGCACAATAGTAAAAGCAAAGATGATATTGAGAAATGAACAGAAGATATTAACTTACAGAGACAGCATCACCGTGTAAAGTGACAACTAGATCAGTCCTATCTTCAGGATCTCTAGGCACCAGCAATGAACATTTAGGATTTGCAGCTAAGTCCTATAAAAATAGAAAACAAGACTCTTTAACAATGGAAATAACCTCTTCGATTAAGTAAGAGCTGGACTTGGGGAGTTTGTTTCGAATTATAGTTTTTAATATGGTCATGTGCTTGTTGAGGGCATCCTTAATAAGATTAGAAATTGAATTCATAGCCTTGTGCAAGCCAAGTTTGAAACAATGTGATAGATGGGTTATACAGATAAGTCCTTTTTGAAAACCGCAAATTCAACATGGATTCATAATCCATCAGAAAACTTTTGGGGAACAAAGGGAAAACAAAACCTTTGTATGAACTGCCAAGTCGCTCACTGCTAGTATAGGATATCCATTTGCATCACATGCAAAGTCAGCCATCGACCCAGATGGATAACCTTCAAACTTCTGCATATTAAATTATTGGATAAGTAGAGGATATTTGAGTTTTCAGCAAACAAATGATAAAGCAAAATGCTATGTCATACATATGAATGTAAAAGCCAGTCAAATTAAGTTTCACTGCTACGCTAAACATGGACTTTGTGTGATTCAAGCGGGGAAAGCTGTTTGCAGGACCTTCTGGTTTTCAGAACCAGAAGAACCTGAATATGTGGGCATGAACAGAATAACACAACAAAACATGCAAAGACAGAAAATTCTCTCTCCGTGTCTCTCTTATTCAATCACAATGTCATTTTATGTAAAGCTATTTTGGCATCTCATCAAGATAAAGATATCTCTTTGTAAAGTAGATAAATTTTGACACAATTTTGGTTATGAATTTTACACTATTATTCAGTCACTTACAACTGTATCTGAAACCTTTGAAATAGGAAAAGTTAAAATCAAATATCAAATATATCTTTAATGTGACAATATATGATTGGTTGTTTTTATGAAATCTTTTACACTAACATATTAAAATTAAATTCTCACAAAGATAGAGTTCTTTTATTTCCTTTAGTCCAAGAACTATATATTCAACATCAAGAGCCCAAGAAGTTAATGGCCATATGCTACCAATTATTAAAAGATAAAAAAGTAAAGGTAATTGCAGTAGATTTGATGTCGCAGAAGGAAGACAGACAAATTCATGCTTTGATTCTCATTGTCTAAGATCAATTACTAAATTCAAACTTCTTAGCACATAAAAAAAAAAAAGGCACAATCAGTTCTCCAAGTTCATGGTAAGGAAAGCACAGAAACCTTTGAGTAGGTAGATAGCATCCCACGCACGCTGCGATCAAGGAAAGTTCGAATTTCTTCTACTGGTGGAAGCCTAGCAGCTTTTTCCTGCCATAACACAACAACAACAATAATATCATTATACATTTGATTTTTAACTGATGCTGCTGATTTGATCAAACATCGTTATTGATCAAACAATAGTGTAACTACTTTTGATATTCATTCGTTACTAACACATAATTGAATTGACAAAATACCTGATGAGCCTGAATTAACTGAAAAACATCGTCTTTGTTGATGTTAACATCGCCAGGGGACGCAGTCTGATTCAGAAATCACACATAATCACACAGTCGAACTAAGATCATCATAAGTTATAACACTAACATTAGGTTGATCAGAACAACAAAACTTTCATCCATCAATCAATTCATAATTACACCAAATACAACCCCAAATTTTTTTTTTTTTTAATTCCCAGAATTATATTAAAAACAAAAACAAAAATACTAAACTTTTGAATAATCTTATGCAAAGTTCGACCTTTTAAGAATGGAAGCCAATTATTTTTCAATTGGGTCAAAGAAAATGCATGCAAAGAGAGAGAGAGAGTGAGGTTACCGGAGCAGTGGATTGGGATGAAGCGGCCATGGAAAGTGAAATATTGGGAGTGAGAGTGGGAGTGGGAGTGGGAAAGGCAAGGGAGTTTGGTGAAGAAGAGTTGCGTTGCGTCTTGAGAGGGGAAAGAGGGAGGAGAGAAGAGGGTTTATTAATATTAATGCCATTTGGCCGAGAAAATGGGGAGATTTTCATTAATGGCGTCATCATAGTCTTCATCTCTACTCTCTAGGTTTGGTTTTGCTGAACCAACCCACCAACTGACCAGTAACCACACTTTCCTTTTCTTCTTTTTTCTATGTTTTCGCTATCTCTTCTTCAGTTCGTGCAAGCTTGAAGCTTTGAATGTCATTAAATGGTTGATTTTTTTTTTTTTAAATAACTTTAAAACGAGTAAAAATCCTTTTTCGGCTATTTTCAATTTTTTCCTTCTGCAAAATGGACAAAATAACCTTGTTTCCAAGAGTAGATAGGAATAACTGGAGTATAAGAATAAGATGGTGCGAGAGGAAGGAAAGAAATAGAAGAAAAAGGAAGTGGGAAGGAGGGAGGGAGATGTAGGGATGGCAATTATCCCCATATCCGCGGATATCCGCAAAAATTATTCGTGACGGAGGGTTTAATGGAGATCCGCTATTTTCTCATGGAGACGGGGACCCGTCCCCACGAATAAACGGGGATGGGAGCGAGGATTGAGGTACCCGCTACATGGGGACCCGCTAAATCCCCGCCAAAGTAATATTACATAAAAACTTTCTATATATAAATGTAAAATGTGTAAATTATACTAAAAATTAAAAATTAATTTGTTTGAATAATTTTTATTTTAATTTGATTATGTTTATATTGAAATTATATATTTTAATATGTTAAAATTATTGTATTGAATTTGATTATGTTATAATTGTATTTATTTTTTAAAAATTTCTTAAAGTTTAATATCCATGGATATCCATGGGGATCCGTATTTTCCAGGGAGAACTAAATGGGGACCTGTGACGGAAATGGAGTTGGGACGGGACTGATATAAACAGGGACGGGGCGGTACCTATGAATCCCAATTGCCATCCCTATGGAAAGGAAAGAAATAGGGTAGAAGTTATATTTTCCTTGTATTATTTGATAGGAAGGAAATTGAAAAGAAAATAAATAACAATTAATTTATTTTTTGTGTTTGTTTAAAGAAAAATATAGTAAAAGAGAAATGATTATATTATTAAATACCATTTTTATTCTTCGAAAAAAATGTATTTATTATTAGTTCAATAAATTTAACTTTTAATGATATAATTAATTTAGAAGGATAACAATATAAAAAATAAATTATGTATAATTAACATTAATGAAATATAATATGAAAAATATCATGAAAATATATTCATTATATGACTTGATATATATATATATATTTTAATTTTGAGTTACATTTATATTAATGAAATATAATATAAAAATATCACCTAATTATAAGTATTTGAAAAATAAAGATAGAAGAAAGATAAAATTAATTTATTTTGAGTTTTGCATATTTTTTATTTGAAAGATATTTTAGTAAAATTAAAAAACATTCAACACTTTCCTTTACTTCCTTCCAACTTCTCTCCATATGATGAATGAAAATTTTTTATGTGGGATCCATTGATATTTTATCACTTTCTATTATTTCTTTAGCAACGAAACATCACAAATATTCTTATTTTCCTTCTATTTCTCTTCCTCCTCTCCACTTCCACTCTATTTCATTCCAAACAAGAAGGAAAAGGGTAAAACAATATTCTTTTGATGAATGTGGACGGAATAACAGTCCCTCGTATATATATACAATATTTGCTATAAGGTGCATTTTGGTAGCTTACTTATGATGGCCAAAATAGCAAAAAAGAAAAAAAAATCATCAACATCAATTACAAGTTGCTATGTTTTTATAATGAAAAAACATGATGGATATGTATTGGTTTCTCATATGCTCATTTACCTTTATCACTAAAAGTATTGCCAATGTGACCGTAATATAATGTTAGAATACATTTTTTGGGTGTAGATAACTTTGAGTGAATTTATTTATGTTATTATGTTTTTAAAAAAAAGGGTGAATGTTTAATCAAATAATTTTGTCAAGGATAAAATTATAAAAGAAGAGAATTCAACTCATATAAGAAAATAGTAATGCTATATGTACATTTATTCTGAATAACCAAATAATTTATTTATATGTTAAATAAAAGAATATTTTGGTGTCAAATTGTACAAAAAATAGCATCAAAATAAACTTCTATTTAACATCGAAATAGTATTCTATTTGACATAAAATAAATAATTTGGTAGAATTTGGTTGGACAAACTTTGTTCCAATATAACTTACGACACAAACTCCAGAGTGCAAAGAGAAGGAACGAGAGCCACCCCCGTTGAGTCTCCGTCGGCGCGACGCGACGTCTGTGGCCGTCTCGGACGCCGACAGTGGGCTCTTCTACCTCCTCTCTTCTACTAGACCTGCAAAGAGGGAGAGAAAGAACTCGACGACCGCTGCTCCACTGCCCACCATTGGTCTCTCTTTCATTCGCCGCCGCCTCTTAAGTGAGTGAGGGAAAGATGGCTTGATGCTGGGGGAGAGGAAAGAAGTTTGAACTCAGCTCGAGAGAAAAGAGAAGAATGAAGCATCGTTGCCTCTCCTTCTTGTGGCCCTATGCGAGCTTCCATCATCTCTTATACCTATTTTGAGATACAGCAGCGTACTGCGAGAGTTGTTGATGCTGGCACAATTAGCTGCTGTGAGTTTGAGTTTTCATATTTCCTACGATTGTATTGTTACTATTGATGTTGTGATGGTGCTCTTAATAGAATTGTAGCATTGTAATCGGGCTTGAGTGTGATTGAATTCGGGTTTGAGTATGATTGAAGAAGGAATAAATATGACTAGAGAAAAACAGAATGGATATAAGGATAAGAGGGATTGCTACTTATGAATTTTTTAGGCATAGCACAATTACAAGAATTGTTTAGAGTGTTGTTTCTATTATGGGGTTTGAAAAGAACTGAGAGTGGGATCGTTGGCTAAGACAACAAGATACTAAGAATTGGACAAAGGAGGAGTATAGGCGTTTGGAGACTTATTCATTCTCAATTTTCATGGATAACTTATCGGAGTGTGTGTTAAAGAATAATTTATTTCACTTGTTTAGATAGTATGGCAGGATTAATGATATATATTCTTTTAGGAAGCTGAGGGATGGGAAACCACATACTTTTGCTTTTATCAGGTATACTTCAAAGGGTCGAGTTCAACTGGCCATAAAGGAGATGAATAATATTAGTATTAGCGGGCGAAGGTTTTTTTTTTTTTTTTAAGTAAACATAATTATCATTCAAATAAAGCCAAACATCATTTATAAAAACAGAAATTATCAATTTTACATCGAAAAGAGGAAAAATAAATATCCTATATGTTGAACTATAATCTGAGAGGAGGCGCAACCTTCAATTACTGAGAATCTTAACTGGTAGAAATATGGATACTGAGTCCCTTTTGTTTCTTGATGAACACATACATGCTACAACACAATAGGATATATTGTCTTTTTCTCCACATAAAAATGAAAAATCTCCGAATCTGAAGTTTTGAAAATAGTCATGTCCCTATAGTGTTTTCCTACTAGATCTAAGGAGATCTGAAACTTCATCCTCAAAACAACATCAACCATAAAAGAGATCAAAGCACTACCCAAAAGGGAGGAAAACATCACTAAGGATTATTTTGAAATCCAAATCTGGATCTCAGATTTGGACCTAAGTGAAAAGGGAAAACAAAAAAACAAAAGAAAAAGAAGAGAAGAAGAAGAGTAACACAGTGGATAAAAGGAAGAGAAGAGAGGGATGGGTGTGAGAGAGATCAAGGAGTCAAAAATGAGAGGGAAAAAGAAAAGAAGAAAGAAAAAAGGAAGAGGAAAAAAAAAACAAGCAGATGAGAGTGTGGAGGAGGGCCACCGCTGCCTAGCGGGAGAAGGCTGTTTGTGGATAAGGCTAGATATAGGAAAGGTAGCAAGCCACTTTCGATAAGGGAAATATGCGACCTAGATATGAATAATGATGGTCAAAGTAAGTCTTAAGTCGGTGAGAGTTACAGTTGGTGCCAGTAGAAAGGAGAGAGATGTGACGACAGATAAAAATTGATATATTAAAATGATGATGCTATATGTACACCTACCAACCAAGTCCAACCAAGTCATTTATTTCTATGCTAATTAGACGATCATTTTGGTGTCAAATAATACAAAAATAACACCAAAATGAACTTCTATTTGACATCGAAATAATATTGTATTTTAAATAGAATAAATAACTTGGTTGAACTTAGTTGGACAAAATAGATACACACATAAAATTATTTATATTTGAATTTAGATTCTCAAATCAACTTATAAATTCGTAAAATATTATTTAAAAAATATTCAACTTATAAATTTATAAATAAATATTTAAAATATTGGTATTAAAACTAAAATGATATTTTAAATAGGATGACAACACTACTTTTACATCAAATTTATGTTTTTAAAATATGTCAATATAAAAAATTCTAAAAATTACAATTTTAAATAACAGACAAGATAAAACATTTTTATATAAAGACATTTTAGCATTTTTATTGGAGTGTCTCTTTGTATATTTATATTAAGTCTATCGTGTTAACGACTTTAATTATAGTTTTAGAATTTAGATAATGTTTTAAGCAGCAAGTTTGAAATTGTTTATGTAAAACTTTTTAGGTGCTTGTTCCGGTACGTTGGCTAATTAAGATGTACAGGTACGCAAATTTAAATTAGTCAGTAACATGCCGACACGTAGGATTACATTATCCATGTCAGCATTTAATTTTTTAATTTTTTTATTAAATATTTATATCATTGTGTAGTCTAAAATACCCTTATGTACTCTAGTTAAAAGTCGAATTATCCCCTTAATTCTATTTGTTAAAAGACCATATAATCCTCATCTTATTGACAAATATACTCTTTTATAATAAACTCATACAATTAAAATCAAATTATCACATTAAAGTAATTCAATAAACACACAATTAAAATAATAAAAATAAAAATATATCCCAAATATGAGATTGACCTTAATTACCCCCAATTATCAGAAGTGAAGAACCCTAGTGCCCCTTCCTAAAGAACCACCATGAACTTCCTTCTTCTTCAGCAGCCCTCACCTTCTTCTTTTTCGGCGGAAAGAAACTTCATTCTTCTTCGCCGCCGCTTTTGAGATCATGCCGAGAAACTGTTACTGCTCACCGCTGCTACCAGTGCCTCCCTCCAAATCTTGCCATTGCAGCCTTCCATATGTCACTGTCCATCTTCTACTCGTTGTCCCGCCAATGTCACACACTCACGCTCAATGTTCCCCTGTTCTAATTTACGAGCCAGCCAACCATCAAGGCAACCTCCAACAACCTTCATTATTTGTGATTGGTATTAGTTTGTATTTCTATTTTGCTGTTATTCCCTACCTCATAATTTCATTCAATTATTTCTAATGCTACAATTGAGTTCTGATGACAAGATTTATTCTTATTGTTTATTACCCTTGTTTTCTTTCTTCTCTTTTTGGTACCTTATTCTTTTCTTTGCTTCTTCAACTTTTAGCAAATGTTATCAAAATTAGTAAATATTATTTTGAATTAAAATTCAAGAAACTGGGCTAGTCATTGATATGAGATTTTTATTGTTGAGTTGTTGGATTTCTTATATGATATAGTGTCATGTATATATATGGTGTTTTCCTTTTTGCATATATATTTTTCTTCTACAGGTGAATCGGACATCAGAATTTGCTCGTGTCTTTGGCATAGTCTTTTTTTCTGTCACGGTGTTTACAATACCTGATTGAATCCATGCTTTTGAGGTTGTCTCATTGATGAGGCGCTCGAGACCGATTCAGAATTCCCTAGAATTCAAAAGCAGTAAATCGTTGCAGATAGTTCCGAACCAGATTACGGTACCTTATCAAATTTAGAAAAGATGTGTCACAGGATGCAACCAATTAAAAATACCGAGTACTGGACTCGGGTCGTTCTCCCTAGAAATTGAAAACAGAAGTTTGCTTTCGGTTGAGAAAAGTTCGAGGTTGCAATAGTTGTGGATTGAGAACAGAGAGTAAAAAACAGAATATGATAAAAGCAAGAACTAAAGAGTGCTTGGCCTTGGGTTGAAGTACTCTGCGTCCTTATGATCGCCACCAATCCCAGTTTGGATATATTGTCACTTAAAGTAGACTAGCCACTATTGTCAAATGGTCGAGTGGTAGAGTTAGCCCCTATCCGAAGATCCTTGGTATACTCAATAACGTAAGTCCAAAGTATTCGGTGAACTCGAATAACCCATCAAATACACGTCGTTAAGGACTTCTTGTTATTGGCAGGGACGTAGTGCTAACGGCCTCGGAACTAACCCCGCTCATCCTATCCATTGACTTTAGGGATCAATAGTTAAGATCATCCGCACACTTCAACTCATGACCAAGACAGAAGATCACTACTCCATACTAGCAATAATCATAATAACAGAAATAAAACAAGCATACTAATAAAGAGACATAATGAAAATAACAAAATAAGTATGATTGAAAAATAAATGAGCAGAGTAACGACAGTAATATTAATTAAACAGATATAAAAACAGTAAATTGTTTGGCTAGTGTGGCTACAAGAAAATAGAAATCCTAAGAAAAACTAAACTAAGAGAAAATGGGAGAATATGAATCCCCCAAAAACTCTCCAAAAATTATTCAAGACTTATGATCCCCAAAAATAAGTCTCAAAAGGGGTGTGTGTTGAATCGGGTAGCATCCCTCCTATTTATAGGCCTCCATTTGGCTTGAAATTCCCTTTTTGACATTTATTTTGCTTGTTGCACACGCACCTGTGCGTACACACCAAGTTTCTGCGCGTACGCATAGGTGAGAAAACGTGACTTGCACGTCACTCTAGTTTTTGTGCATACGCATCGACGGCCTGTGCATACGCATATGAAACATATATACACTGTTTCGAAGCTCTGGAGGTTAGCTTTCCAATGCCGTTGGAACCATGTCATTTGGACCTCTGTAGCTCAAGTTATGATAAAATTTTGTGAAGAAATCAGGATTGACAGCATCAGAAAAATTCTGAGCACCGATCTTTGGACGCGGATTTCTCATAGAATCGCTTAGAACCGGAAGAAGTGCTCAATATGAGAGTTGTAGATATTGAATTCTTCTTTCCAAAGAGTTCAAGTTTGCTCCAATCCGATGACTATAGCTTCCTTTCTTCTCTTTTCATTCTTGCTCTTTTTGCTTTCCATGGCCACTTCCAATCCAATTCTAACCTATCTAGGCCTGAAGCACTTGAACAAACAACTCAAGGTATCAAATGGATAGGAATTAAGTAAATATATAGTAAAATATTGCCAAAATCCATGTATTCACAATTTAAGCCCTAAGGAGTAACAATTCATGAATGCACTCAATTTGCAAGTATTTAAGTAGATTTGGTTTGATATTTCGCTCGATTACAGCACAAGATAAACCATTGGAAATGGGTTTATCACCCATACACAAAACTAACATGCTATCTAACCTGGAAAGCAACAGGTATGTATAAAAGTTTTCCATCATCTTATCAATTGTTTATGATCATATTATAAATTACTCACCGAATGAATCTTTTAATGAAATTGAGCCATAGAACAAAGCAAAAATGAAGTTTAAAAATAAAAAAATAAAAAGTGTAAGTGATTCTAAAGTAAATTGAGCTAACTATAGGTGTAATTCAGATGGGGAATAGACAATATTACAGCTTAATGTTCATGTCGAACAATACATTGTTGTTTGCAAGAATCAAGCAGAGAAGTTCAGGCAATTGCTAGTCTTTTGCAGCCCGAGGTATTCCCCATAAAATCAGTTTAGAAGTTTGTTGATAGATGGGGCCATTTATGTGTTTAGCTGTCAATTGTTTTGCCTTGAACAGTTTTGACTTCAATACCATGTGTCCATTATTTTTTGTATCGCTTTCCTTGTGTGGAATTTCTGCTTCTGCCCTTTTGTAATTTAAGAGAATAGAATTGCTAGTTATGGGAAATGATATTACCCTAGTGAACATCAGCATGCTAACTTCCTGGAGTGAAGATGTTGAAAGATTTTGTATATGAGTACTTAATATTTTTTTTTTGTCTTACTAATGTTAGACTAATTGTTGAAAATCATTGTTTTTTGGAAGAATAAAATCATTATTTTTTTGGGATAACCTGTGAGTAATTTATTTTAACCTTCCAACAAAGGAGAGATCAATCATATTTTCTTTCGGCTGTAGCCAATATGATGATAATTGACATTAAATTGTCGATCAGTGGCCTAGAAGTTGTGTTATTATTAAACTATAGTGCCAACTAGTTTCCTTGATAATATATTACTATTGCTGTTTTATGCTATCATTACTTCAATACTTTGGTTCTTATTCTGCTGTATTGCCATTATGTTGGTTCCTATTTGAGTTATTTTGAATGTCTTTTCTTCTAAGCTTTCAAGGTTGAGTTGTTACTGCTGAGTTCTATTTTATACTAATTTATGTTTTTTTTTTGAAGCAGCAAAATCCGGTTAAATGGCACAAAAATCAAATACTTTACTTATCTTTCCTTTTAATTTGTCTCAGAGGAAGTTATTTATGTGAGGAATAGTTTTAAGGTCTGCTTTCTCCACTAAGAAATTTCAAAACTTCATTCAAAAGCTGAAGATAATAACATACATGTTATAAGCAAGTAGGGCGGCTAAGCCGCCGGTTACTATGCACTTGCATAGTAACCCAACAAATCATGGCCGTCCATTCCTAATCAAGTTACTATGTTGCATAGTAAATGAATCATAGCCGTTCATTCCTTTTCATGTAATAGTAAATCTTTTACTATAAATAGGGCTATGATTTTATAAGTTTTTCATATCCATAAATCAATAAGAATTTCTAATACTTGCTCTCTACAGCTTTCTCTCTCTTCCTTTTCTTATATTCTCTTTTATATAGCTTTAGTTCTACTATAGCTTCGACTATAGCTTCAATTTTATAACACGTTATCAGCACGAGACTGATCAATTTGCTTCGAAGCACGAAACTCTAATTAAGTTTCTTTGAAGTAAGGTACTAATCTTTTACCATGTCTAATCTTTCTCGTCTCGAATTTGTACCCCTAAATATATCTGGTAATAATTTTCTATCATGAATACTTGATGTTGAAATCCATCTGAATTCAATGGGTCTTGGAGACACCATTGTGACCAATAATGACGCATTCCTGAAGGATCGCGCTAAAGCCATGATATTCATTCGTCGTCATCTTGACGAACTTCTGAAAAATGAATATCTGACGTTAAAAGATCCTGAAGATCTGTGGCAGAACCTTCATGATAGGTATAATCACCAGAAGACGGTTATACTTCCTCGTGCCCGTTATGAGTGGACGCATCTGCGTCTACAAGATTTTAAAACCATCAGTGATTATAACTCGGCTATGTTCCAAATTACCTCACAGCTGAAATTGTGTGGTGAAATAATCACTGATTATGATATGCTGGAAAAGACCTTCACTACCTTCCATGCCTCGAACGTGCTCCTGCAGCAGCAG
>JASCZI010091222.1:15785-33434 GCA_036250425.1 Stylosanthes scabra | reverse complement strand
ATAAATACCTACGGAATATTACCGACGGCCTAGCCGTCGATAAAATCATCTACCGACGGCTTGGCCGTCGGTAAGGCCGACGGTAATATTCGACAGTGTTGTAGTGTTAGAACTATAGTTAGTTAATAGTTAGTGTTAACTATAGTAGTATAAATACACTTTACTGTAGTTGTTAGTATTTTGAGATTTATCACTAATATACTTCTCATTTTCTAATTCTCACTTGCTCTGTTCTGTTTTTTCTCTTCCTCTCTATCTCATCTTCACTGAACTCTCCATTCAGAGCTTGAGTTTGCACAGATGGAGAATGGGGAAGGGTGCAATGCCTTATCTTCAACGTTTGACCATCTATGACTGCAAACACTTGAATGAGCTACCTGAAGAATTGTTCTCCTTGACTTTCTTGAAGCTACTAGAGATTTTTGGGGCATATGAAAAACTTATGGCCAGCCTGAGACTTGCTGATCTAAGCAGTTGGATGTGATGTTTTCTCATCTTATGTTCTCTCACTTTGGTTCCTCCCTCAAAGTCTCCCTAACGATTTTTCAGATTGAGCGGCTTAGATATTTACTTGGATGTTTTCGTATGTCAAGAGCATCCAGCAAAAGGAGAATGGTGAACTTACAAACTCTCAATTATGTGCTTCTTGACCTGGCAATGGTGAAAAATGATGTGTTTCTCAATGTGAGAAAGTTGGTTCTGCTAATAGAGGAGGAGAATTCTGTGGGTGAACAACTATAGAGCCTATGCATCCAAAAGAATTTTAAAAAGCTGAGAATAAAGGACACAACTTGTATTAGACGTGGATGCGTTTCCATCAAGTGTTACCAAGGTTTTCCTGGACACATTTGATAAGATAAGTTCAAGTTGTGTGAATGCTCTAACAAAACTTGGAAATCTTGAAAGTTTGAAATAATATATAGGCCCCAGATGGCAAGATGATTTTGACCCTAACAGTGATGCGGAGGATTTCCCAATGAGCTTCATAATCAAGATGTGGATGTTTCTCTTTCCTTCTTGTGTCTGATATATTATGTTCTTATCTATTCATGTGTTTGTGCTTAGATTCTGAACTTCATTTATTTGTAAGTTCATTAAACTTAATTAGATTGTTCTGCACAAAACTTGTTTCATCAATAAAGGGAGGATTAAAATTTGTAATTTCACATTTAACTGATTTCTTAAGGATGGTTAGAATTATAGCATGGTTTTATTCTTAACACTAAAAAGTCTAAAAGAATTGATATCCATGAGTTACCAACATTAAAACATTAATGTGTGGATGATCAAGTGGAAGAGGTGGTGCCAAAGGTGGTGGTGCCGAGGAAGAATGGTGGTGGATGACCGAGGGGTGGTGCCAAAGATGGTGGTGGTGATGGAGATTTTTTCCTCAGGTGGTTACAAAGAGAGAATAAAGAGGATTGATAAAATTGATGATTAAAAAAAGTTTAATTATTCTGCAAATTCCTATAATTTTATTAAATTTTTAATTAGGTTTCTATATTTTTTTTTTAATTGAGTCCCTATGTTATTTTTAAATTTATAATTAGGTCCCTATTAAGAATAAATGTTAAAAGAAAATATTTATAAAATGTGAATTTTCGGTTATTCTGGTACGTACCTTGCACTTTATTTAAGGCTTATACTCACCTAAATATATTTTTCATTTACCTTTTTCATAATATTCTTTAAAAATATTCTCAACTTAGAGATGAAATCTTTCGTTAATTCGAACGTTTTCGTCACGACATGGACCTAATTACAAAATTTAAAACAATCTAAGGACCTAATTGAAAGGGAAAAAAATATAGAGACCTAATTGTGAATTTCATAAAACTATAAGGACCTAATAATTAATTTAACCTAAAAAAAATTCTGTTAGTTATTGTTGTTCGAGTTTTTAAACAAAATGTTTGGACCAAATTTTGGGGATAAAACTTCCCTTTCTTTTTAGTTTTTATTTGTATTCATTAGTTTCTTGAGAATAAATATATAATATCAAATGTAATAAGTGCATAATTATAAAATTATATATATTAAATTGAATAAAATAATTTTAAATTATTATTTTTTACCTTTTACCATTGATGGGTAAGTAACTAATATAATATCACTTCACTCATCTAAAGACTTCTCCAACCTCTCAAGTCCACAGATAATGCTGAATTTGAACTCCTGCTGCTATCAACAAGCTTAAACCATTGGCTTTCAGCATCACATGACTTAGGTGTGGTTAAGCACTTGCAAGTATTGGTAACAATGATGTTACTATTAGTGTCTACATCCAAACAAACCCTAACACTAGAACCATTATTATTGTGGATTCTAGATGAGAGGTGCATCTTAGAATCAGACACCATTTCCCATTTTGAATTGGGACTTGATGATGAACATTTTGTTGCAAGTTTTGCTGCCTTCCCTTCTCCAAATGCTGTTAAACATAAATTTGTACCCTCCATTGTTAGTGTCATTGATGGATTGTTTTGCCAATGATCTGATCTAGAACAAGGTCCCAATGTTAATGGGTCAAATGTTGACTTTGTCAACACACATAAACCGGTCAACGGATGAAAGATCACTTTATGTTGTTTAGCTTCTGATAAACCTGGCCCTGCATTTCAATGAGATCCAAGCATAGTTATTAGGTAGAACAAAATTATTGATCTGAGATAACGACAAAACAAAATATTTGTGAATATGTAAAAAATTAAGTTACAAAGTATGAATGTATGTTGAACGGTTGAAATGTTTAGATAGGTTTGATGATATATGTATTTAATGAGTATTTTAGTTGTTAATTTTAATTATAAAATTAAATTAAAATATATACATATTAATAATTGAATTATTATAAATCTTGAAACACAAAAATTGCTTCTAAAAACATTTATTTAGAGTTAAATCTCATTTTGATGCAATTACAAATTTCATAAATCAATTGTATTATTTTGATCTCTAAATTTAAAAGATTGCATCAAATTTGTCCCTAACATCTAATTTACCTAATTCTTGTTAATTTCTTATATGACAACTATCTTTTATATTAAACAATATAAAACAATTATAGAATTAAATAGTCATTAAAAATGATGTTGTAAATAAAACTTTCATATTTCTTAATATAAAAAACAATTGTTATATCACCCACAAAGTTAATAAAAATTAGACATAAAATAAGTTAAGTACTCAAATGAGATTTAAATATCTTTATTTATCATCTAACCCAAAAAAAAGTCTTAAACCAAATTTTTACCTCGAAAAGGAAGTTGAACAGCCGAGATCTTGTGTAATATAGTTGCATTCCTAACGTTATTCCAATCAAAATTAAGAACACCATAAGTCTCATCAGCTCCAACTACTCTCTTTTGTCCAACACTAACATAGTAACTGCCAACAAATGTCCACAAAGCCCAATCCATGTCAAGTTCAGCTAACATACCCAAATAGCAATTCAAGAACCTGTTATCACCCAAATTTGTGCCTCCCATGTACACACCAAACTCACTCAAGAACACTGGAACACCCTGTTCCAATAAGAAGCTGGAGTTCCTCATTGCCTCTCCTAGGATCTTTGCACACATCTTGTTTGGATTCTCAATTTCCCAACCTGGGCCTTTTCCAAAGCTGTATTGGTGTGCCTCAAATACTAGCTTCCCATTGAAGGAGAGTTTCAATGGCTGATTCTTAAGAAATGATAAGTCTTGATCAAAGACTAGGCCAGAAATAATTACTAGAACATCTGGATTTGCAGCATGAACAGCTTCTGCTCCTTTAGCCATGTACCTTTTGTATTCATACCAATAATATTTAATTATAAAAATATCAATAATTCTATGTTGAATAAGTGGTTTTCACCAACCAAGTTCAACTAAGTTATTTATTTTTATGCTAAATAGAAGACTATTTTGATATCAAATAAAATTTTATTTATGTGCAATTTTTTATACTATTTGACACCAAAATAATATTCTATTTAGTATAGAAATAAATCACTTGGTTGAACTTAGTTAGCCAAAACTACTTGTTCAAATAGCATTACCCTAAAAATATTAATGTATTATTCAAAATAATTTTATATTACAATTATTGGGAGAAAAATTTACAAAAATTCTTTTAAATACTAAACTTAACTAATGCATAAAATTAGGAATTTTAATTAGATGCTTTATATTCTATTTTTGAGATTGGAATATACATCCAAGCTAAGGAGGCAAATATATACATATAAAAAATTATATTTTTTATTGCTGTTCTTTTAGAAAACACACAAAACATCCTATATATTTTCTAGATTAAAATAAGTAGTTTTTTTTGTCTTATAACCAAATAAGTTTTTTATTTTTTTAAAATCTCTTGGACATAAATAGTATTGAATGACAACTAGATAGGTTAGATTAAAAAAGCTAGTTACCTGTACCAATCTTTGAGGTTGGATCTAGGACCTCTAAGCTCGTTTCTTAAGCTCATAGCCACCACATTAGTGAATCCATTAAACATGGTTGCCATTTTAGTAAGTCCTTTGATCCAAAGTTCTGGATCAAAATACTTGTCCCCAAAGAACCCATTTTGGTCTGTTTCAGAACAACACATTGATGGTTTGCTACAGTGGTTGTCCAAAATCACCATCACATCATTGTTTGCTAGGCTTTTCACCACTGCCTGTGGTAAATTAGTAAATATCTTTGAAAAGCTAGTGGTAATAAAATAATATCTTTGCAAAACTGGAAACTTTTTATTTCATCTAACAAATATATCTTCTTTTTCTTAAAAAAAAAATACTTCACATGAATACCAACTACACTTACTAAAAAGTAAGAAACAACTAAATTTGTCAATATAAATCTTTTTGCTTTTGGAGTAAAAAGAGTTTAGAATTTTATGAAAAGTTTAGGTGATAAAATATTGGTTTTTGCACTTTTTTTAAAAGTAAATATCCGTCCCGATCTCTGATAAATTGCTAGACAGACAACGAGGTTCTTGATAAAAAAAATATCTCAAGTTGACCCTGATATTTACCACCGTAGATAAATACAATCTTCTCTTTATGCTCTCTATCTAGGGTTAATATAACTGCATACGTGGCACGTTAAGTGATGATCTAGTCGTTAAGTGCAGCTTGGACGGACACATTGTGTTACGAATCAACCAGCCCCATCAATTTTTATAAAACTCGATTTTAACTTGCTCCATTTCATGACATTAAACCCTTTTTTATAGAACCTTTTTTTTCTGCAAAGAATTTTCTTCAATTCTTCTACTATTACCTACCATCATGAGCTATGAATGTTATTTAACGGCCAATCATCACTTTAACTTGCCACGTAAACATATTCGGAGAAAAATAATTAAAGGAGGGGCTAATGTGTCTAACAATAATAATTATTAAGGGCCGGATTGTACATTTTTTTTATCAGGGGCCTCATTGTCTTTCAACGCAATTGGCAGGGCCTATTTGAGATTTTATTTTTTAAAAAAAACAAAATAAAATTTCATGCCATTTCTATTTTTTATTTTCACAATTTTTTTATTTTTCACAAAAGTCTTAAAATACAAAATATCAAAAGTAAAAAATAATGGAAAAACAAAATCAAACCCTAAACATGAAATAAATCAAGAAGGTTTAACCTAAAGAAATTACGAGCGACCACAATCGACTCGATCTATCGTGAACATAACATACCTGAAAAGCTTCTATGAGCGTAAGGTCTAAGATTAAGGGGTTGTGGGCTTGAATACCCTTAACATCATCAAAAAGCCCAAGGTTGTGAAATGATTGTTTAACAGTGAAGGAAGCAAGTGATTCATTGATGGCTAATTCAAGAGGCCAAGTGAACCTAACACAGTTAAAGCCCATGGGCCTTATCCTCTCTGTAATGGAACCAAGTGGTTGCTTGCTTAGGCCCTCAGCTACTACAGCAAGCCCATGGGTTATCCAACTGAGACATGCAAGCTTCACCCTCTTCCCTTCTTCTTCTTCATCCACTATCCACCTTCCATTGGTGTGAAGTGGAAAAGCCTTCACTTTGGTTATGGTGTTTTGAAGTGAAGAACATGATAGAAGAAAAAGGAGGGCATAGAAGAGAAATTTGCAAGAGAATCTAGTAGCCATGGATGGAGCCTTAGTTTGTTTCTTTGGTTATGCAATAATAATAATAATGCATATGTATACACACAAAGCATGCTACTTAACAGGATTTGGAGGGTGGTCTCTTGTGTCTAGCTTTTCCTATCATTAGCAACAACTCAGAATTATTGGGATATTTACCATTATTGTGTTTAACTTTTATCTTATTTAGAAATTGAATAAATAGGCTGGTATATCAATAATGTTACAATGTACTTAAGCTTGCATCCACCAATAGAAAAAATATTTAAAAAAAAAAAGATAAATACAATTTAAGTGCGCTAATAATACATTAAAAGATTGAAAAATATATTTTAACTCTATAAACCGATTTGTTAGATAATTCTTTTAGTTAAATCATAATTAATACTATTTTTTGGTTAACAAATTATATATTTTTTTGTTATTAACAAATCATAATTAATACTATACATTATAACTTTATTTTTTGTTTCTTGTTTTTAGGGGCAGATTTTGTAGGTTTTTTTTTTATTGGATTTTGTATTTTTTTTTTTACAGGTGAATTGGACAACAGCCCCAATTCTAAACATTACATCACAAATGCAGATACACTATACATTCACGCACCTAATGTAGTTATTATTCGAACTGTCGAGTTTTGCAAGACCTAAAAAATCACCACTTAAATTAATGATTTTATGCACAATGTGGATTTCGAAACCTGGGCACTTTAAGTCGGGAGAGCATGCTCACTTGTAGTTTATTTGTTTTAGATAATGTTGGATTTTGTAGTTAATTCTTTGCCTTTCCTATGAAGTACATGGCTCAGGCCCGTAAATAAAATACTAAGACCAATTTGGGCAAACTCGGCCCAAACAGGTAAGCTAATTGCTCTAGACTAAATTTAAATTATGTGGGCGTGGCTTTTAACCCCCGCTTATTTACCAAAATATAAAAATTATGTGGCCATGTCCAGATATGAAAGTGTTTACCAAAATATGTTTTTTAAGTTTTAATAACTCACGTTCAGATCTGAAAGTGTTTTATAACGTGTTTAAAATTTTATTATTTAAATCTGATTTACATCATTATCAATGCCAAAGTCCATGGTCCAATCTAGTGATTTTGTAGTAGTAAACTAAAGTTAAACGTAAGTTCTAAACTCTTTTTCAGAAAAGAAAAATGTTATGCTTTTTAAATGGCGCAAGCTGAAGCAAAATGTTAATTTATGAAACGTGATGCTAACATAATGATATCATATTTAACAAAACTTTCAAAACTATAACTAAGTTCAAACTAAACAATACTTGTTAAAATGTGAGCTAAATGTTAATGACAAAACAATATTTTATCTTACAGTTAATATTATTTTATAATATTTTTTTTTGCTTTGCATTTAATTGAAAATTTTATTTATTTATTTATTTATAATCAATTAAAAACAAGGAGAAATCACTCTTCTATGATCTCTAACAAAATCTCTTTATTAAGCTTTTATTGTTTTTTAACCGTGAATAAAATAAAAAACAAATTTTAATATTATGTTAATGTAAAATAATTTTATATCGTATTTAATTACGTAATATAATAAAAATAGTTATATTTTTTTGTGACTAAAATAATTACACTTAACATTAATCATAAAGAGAAATATTTTTATTTAATTAATTGTTTGATGAAATTATATGCTATTAAAATTAAATCTCTTTTGTTTCTCACGGTGTTTTTAGGTTTATGAAATTGAGAACTAATTCATATCGAAATTAAGCTTTATTTAAAGGATTTGTCATTGGACAATAGATGGCTGGATGAGTATGTAATATTCTTTAAAAAAAAATGTAATAGAAAGAATGTATGCTATTAGAATTAAATCTGCTTAATTTAATTAATTGTTTCTTTTTGTGACTATTTAATTAATTGTTTGATGAAATTAGGAACGTGACGTAGTTTTCTTTTTTCTGTTCGGGTATTATGAGATGGACTTATCATCAAACCAAACATAAACAAAAAACCAAACCAAACCAAACCAAAAATTTTGTAAAACCAGCCACCCTTCTTCCTTTACCAATTCTTTTTATTTAAATTAAAAAGAAAAAAAAAAAAAAAAGAAGGAAGAACCCATCTCTTTCCAAATTGTTTTCTCTTTCAGAAGTTGGTGTATGAAAAATATTGATAATTGCCACCTATTTCTTCAAAGCAAATCCACCATAGCCCCCGTTTTCCCATTTGGTCCCTCATATGTGTCTCTCTCTGTGCTGCTGAGGAAGAACCCATATCACTGTCTTCCAGATGTTTGAGGAAATGCACATGTGAAGCCTCAATGCTAAGAAATCTCTCACAACTACTTTCCTCTGTGACATCTTAACCATCATTACTACCTTCTTCTGTTGACCACAATTTGGACTTCAAATTCTTGTTCCCCTTATAATCCCTCTCTCTCTCAGGTGCTGTTCCTTGGTGCAGTTGTTGCAGCTAGCTATTCTTTTGTGATACCCTTTGGTGCACCCTGGTGAGGTTTACTTGGATCAAGGGGTTTCTGGTGTCTGGGGTGTGAACAAAAATGGATTTTTGGAAGTTGGGTTTCTTTGGTTTTCTTTGTGCTGCTCTTGTTTTGACAATTGGTGCTGTGGAGCTCGGTCGAAACCAACCTACTGAGAGAATTTCAGGTGGCCTTTCTTCAAAGTTTGAATATTTTTTTTTTTTATTGGTTTGATTCACTTATGATGATTTGGGGTTTTGATTTTGACCAATCTAATTATGGTTGTGTGATCTATTTTGGTTTGAGGTTGTTAGGAAATATTTGTTACTTGTATTCTTAATTGAGATATGTTAGTTTTCAGTTTAGTATTTCAAACTGAAATCTTTGGTTATTGAACATTTGGTGTAGCAATTTTATCCTTGAACCCCCAATTTCAAAGTCTCAATCGAACCTGCCACTTAAATACTACATGCTAACACTTTTCCGGTTCAATTTATGCTGGTAGTTTGGACCCTTTGTTGCAGAATCGATTTTAGGTCTAATGTTGTTTAGTGTTCACTAAGCCATTTATTGAAACTCATCCGAGTATTTGAAGAAGAAACATTTTGAAAGAGTCTTATGCTTGAACATAGGGTCATGTTATTAGTCAATCATCACTTTGGATTACTAAGGATTCTGTGCTTGAACCAACTGTAGGTAGTGCCGGTGATGTGTTGGAAGATAATCCAGTTGGAAGGTTGAAGGTTTTTGTTTACGAACTTCCAAGCAAATATAACAAGAAAATTCTGCAAAAGGACCAGAGATGCCTTAATCATATGTTTGCTGCTGAAATCTTTATGCACCGGTTTCTCTTATCGAGTCCTGTGCGAACCCTTAATCCCGAAGAAGCTGATTGGTTTTACACCCCAGTATACACCACCTGCGACTTGACGCCAAATGGACTCCCTTTACCTTTTAAGTCACCACGAATGATGCGAAGTGCCATACAGCTTATTTCTTCAAACTGGCCTTACTGGAACCGGACAGAAGGGGCAGATCATTTCTTTCTGACCCCTCATGACTTCGGAGCATGCTTCCATTATCAAGTAAGGAGTATAGCATATCACTTGAAAGTTTTCTGTTATACTACTGTTAATTCTACTTGATATTTGAATATATATATAATGTGGTTTCTTAAGAGATGCATTGGATTCCACTATTGTTGTTCATGGATCTGGCGAGGCGAGGCGAGTCATGACGTGTACTTTTATTGTGTTATTTTCTTGCAGGAAGAGAAAGCAATTGAAAGAGGAATTCTTACATTGCTACAGCGAGCTACCTTGGTCCAAACATTTGGTCAGAGGAATCATGTATGCCTGAAAGATGGATCAATCACAATTCCACCGTATGCTCCACCGCAGAAAATATATGCCCACTTAATTCCTGAAAACACTCCCAGGTCCATTTTTGTTTACTTCCGAGGACTGTTTTATGATGTTGGAAATGACCCTGAAGGTGGTTACTATGCAAGGTATGCCATAATTCTTATCCCGAGTTCGAAAATAGGAGGATTTGAAATGTTAGGTTTTTCACTCATTTTTCTAGTTTATTCATGTATTGAAAATGTAAGGAGATCAATGGCTCTCATTCTTACAAGGTTTCATTTAGTGGTTATTGGAACTGATTAGGTATATTGTGATTAACATCATTCATGACGATGTTCCCCCTTAATACATTGACTGAATTATGCATAAATTTATGAAGCTTGGTGCCATTTATGGATGATTTTATAGCAAAATAAGATAATAATGAAATCTCCTGACAGCTCAAAGTATTCTTCTTTGCTGTTTACAGAGGTGCAAGGGCAGCAGTGTGGGAGAACTTCAAGAACAACCCACTGTTCGACATTTCCACCGATCATCCAACCACATACTACGAGGACATGCAACGAGCTGTCTTTTGTTTGTGCCCGCTCGGCTGGGCGCCATGGAGCCCAAGATTGGTTGAAGCCGTGGTATTCGGCTGCATTCCTGTCATTATTGCCGATGACATCGTTCTTCCGTTCGCCGATGCTATTCCGTGGGAGGAGATAGGTGTTTTTGTTGATGAGGAAGACGTCCCTAAATTGGACACTATACTAACATCAATCCCACCAGAAGTTATCTTAAGAAAGCAGAGATTGCTTGCAAACCCTACCATGAAGCAAGCTATGCTATTTCCTCAACCAGCTCAACCGGGAGATGCATTCCATCAAGTACTCAATGGCCTCGCCCGTAAGTTGCCGCACGACCGGAGTATCTACCTGAAACCCGGGGAGAAGGTCTTGAATTGGACTGCCGGCCCCGTCGGTGACCTCAAACCCTGGTAACGGTTGTAACAGTTTTCTGAAAGCATTTAGAATTCTTTACATCTCTTGGTCAATACTCCCAAAGTGTTCATAGGTATCTGTAATTGAGTTGTTGATTTTTGTTGACATTGTAAATTTTGATATTTTCTCAAGACAATTCATTAGATAAATACAAATACAATTCATTTTCAAAGCTTTATTCCTCTCATTTCATCTCCCTACTCTTTTTTTATGTGATGTCGTCAGTAGCATCGTTTGATCCGTGTAGCCTGTTTCGCGAGATGAGATAACTTTCTTGATTATTGTTGTTGTTGTGTTCATGTTAGGCGATGTTGCCTTATGTCAACAACTTGGTTTGCAATTATGGAAGGAATAACAATAATGATGGCATCAATATACATAATAGACCAAGTTTTCTTCTTTAAGTATGTTTGTTCTGATTATTATAGTACATAATTTTAGAATAATGAATGATTCTTGTTGGACTAATAATAGTTTGTGATTTGTTTATAAATTTTAAGTATCATGTGAGTATAATATTAATAATAATGATGATGATGATCTGGTAAATAAAACATGTTTAGTTGTTTCTTTTCTCCTAATAACTAATTTGTGATTTCATAGAAGATATTGATTCTTATGAAAGAAAGGCTCAAGATTAGGAAATGGTATTATATATTATATGGTTGGTTAAGGTAGGGGTTGCTAGGGTGGTCCTACTGATATGGTTGGCATTAACAAATGGAATTTCATACTTTTCAACACGGTTGGTTATTTTTGGCCCTTAATGTTAACAATTTTGTCATTGTTTGGTTTCCAAATTAATGACGTGTCCTTTGACCAATTTATGAATTACCAAATATACCAGAAATAATTATAATAGAAATAATTTCTTTAAAATTTAATTATTAATATTAATGTTCTCTAGAAACATATAAATATTTCCTTAAATTCACACTATATATTATAATAATAATATAGGGAATAAGTACATAATTCCGGTACATGTATAAGTCATAGCAAACATCATTTCAGCATCAATAAACAGTCAGCACAAGTTCTTCAGTTTTTTTTTTTTTTTAAATTAAAAATAATAATCTAAGCATACAATTAATTATTTTTAATCGGATATAAAAGGTATTCGATGTATCAATAGTATTTTATACATAATTTATCACAAAAAATGAGTATTCCAAACCTTTTTTAATATTATGAATTGAAATAGTGTTTGAAAATATATCCACTCTATATATGTAAATAAAAAATCAACTATCAATAAGTGATTTATATAAGAATACATAATCTCCTTATATTTATATTTATAGTAAAATTTTGCAAATAATATAATCAAAATTAATTCATATTCATAATCAAACATCATAAATAATATAATTAAATTAAATTTATGTTTACCATAAAAAATGTGAATAAAAGTGCAAAAATAAAGTAGTGGCAATTGGAGAGTAGTATTTTTTTAAAATTTATAAAAGATTTAATTATTTTATTGTAAAAGGTTTAAGGTGCAAAAATGTGTGAAAACTCTAAAAAGCATAAAGTGTGGAAGGGGCTTGTGTGGGGAGCATGTATGCCACGCTTTTCATGTAAGATTCATACACAAACCAAACCAATTCAATTCATTCATTTGCCTTATTTCCACTACAATTCTCTTATCTTCATGATTTTGTCTCTCTTCTTCTCTTCTTAAAACTCATTGACACAAATTAAGGAACAATAAGCAAGCAAAAGAAGAAGAACAATGGCCCTGCATCTGCAGCCACCACACACAACCACTCTTTACACTACAAAGTCAAAGTCAAAGTATCATCATAGCAACAATAGTAGCCTTGTTAGAAATGAAACAAGACTCTTCAACCCTTTTGCCTTGAACTCATCATCATTCTCTGGTTCACTCACCCTCTTGCTTAGTCCTAAACAAATGCACAATCTTACTTGTGCAGCTCCAAGGATCTCCATGCGTGTCGCTTCCAAACAAGCCTATATCTGCCGTGATTGCGGGTGCGTTTCAAAATAACTGTCGCTAACCGAATCGATATATTCAAAGATTATGTATCTAAATGCAATCTTATTATGGTTGTGATTGATATTGATGCAGTTATATTTACAATGAGAGAACCCCATTTGAGAAATTGCCTGACAAATATTTCTGCCCTGGTAACTAACTATTCCCTTCTCACTTCAATTTTCAATACTATTAAGAAGAAAAGAAGGTATGAAAAATGGTGTTGTTGTTTTGAAATGCAGTTTGTGGTGCTTCAAAAAAAAGGTTTAGACCATATGCACCTGCTGTGAACAAAAATGCAAATGAAACTGATGTTAGAAAGGCAAGGAAAGATGAAATCAAGAGAGAAGAAGCATTTGAGTAAGCAATTCATTTCACTTCATTCATAAATCTTTATATCTTGCTTCTTGTTCATTCACTGACTTAACATTTTGTGACAAACTTTTGTGCAGAAAAGCAGTTCCTATTGCAATTGTTGTGGGAATAGTAGTGCTTGCTGCTGGAATCTACTTCTATCTTAACAGCAGCACTGTTTAGGTTTATCATATATACAAGTGCTTCTAATTTATTCATCTTCTTTATGTTTATTCTTTTCACCTTTTCACTGATTCCATTCTGTTAAATCTCATATATCTAGAACTCAGTAGGTTCTTTTTGCTTTCTGAAAGAGCAAAGAGCTTCAATGATATCATATTGTATACTAGTGATAAGAAGCATTGAAACGGTCAATATTTTCTGCAATTCAAGTTTTAGCTTTTCTTCTAAACGGTTGATTTCTTTTGTTAGATTTAACTAACTTACTAACAATGATAATCTTAGCCAATACTCTTGACAAAACCATTCAAATGAAATGTTGACTCTAGGATTATTAAGTGCTTTATTTTTTAATGATACATGATTACTACACTATCCATAAATAATTCAAGGGAAAGTTATTAGATACAAATATAAATTGATGCAAATATAAAAGATTCACTTACAATACAAACCTCTTACATCCCACAAATATTAAAGTAGAATATAAATCGGGTACCCTCATACTTCTAAGTTCTAATAAAACTTATATATGTAGCATTGTCATCTGTACTGGATAAACCCTTCAAAAATAGGTGCAAAATATGCATCTCCTTGGCATGAACATGGATCTTCTTTATTTTTAAATGAACTTATCATGTGTGATCTCTCACTGTTCATGTATAATATAAAAACAGAAACCAAACAAGCCATGCAATAAAAAATGAGTGGTGAAAAACACATGTAAAGATCATGTAAGTGACCAACATCAGAAGACCCATTTGCCTCATCTCTACTTATTGGTTTCATCAGAACTAACCTCTCTTATCTTTTTTTTTTTTTTATAAATTTGCTAGGAATATTCATCAAACTTTACCTCAGAGAAAAAGGAAAAAAAGCCTGCTCCCTATGGCTATTAAATTAAGAATGATACCAAAAATATTAACAAGAGGATAGCAATGACAAAGAAAAGGACACTATTGACAGAAAGGTGTGGTAGCAGAATTACACATTATGAATTTTGAATTTTCAATCTTGCAAAACAAATGAACCCTCTATTCTTCTATCCATGGAAGGTGGAGGAGGGAAATTCAAGGGAGAAAACATATCACTAAAGCTTGATGTTTGTGCAGGCTTAAACTCATAAGGGCCTTCCTTTGGTCCCCAAACCTGCAATAACATAAGAAACAATACATGTTTAGGCTTTTCTCCATCTTCTTACTATGGGCACATCTATTTTTTTTATTATTTTTAAAAAAATAATATTATTTAAACTTGGTTTTTTGTTATATAATTCAAAAACAAAAAAGTTGAAGTCTTATTTTTGTTAAAAATCAGACTACATAGTTTTTCTAAGAAAAGCTAGAAGAATCTTTTTAAACAAAAATTATGATTATTTTATAACATACATGGAGACATGTGAAAATGTTTTCAGTTAAAAGAGTATTTTTTCCCCTAAAAAAATTGAAATAATCACACTCAATATTAACTAGAATCTTATAGGTAAAGAAATCAAATAAACCAGTTAAAGGAAAACTAACTTGCTTCCCGTCATCATCATAACCCCTATCCCATGTATGTATCTCATTGTTCTTCATAACAGCAAGTTCTGAGGTACAGTAGGATGCTCCATTCTGCTATAAATAAGAGAAGTGAAGACAATTCAACCCATCTCATACAAAGTGGTAATGGTAAAAAGAACACGGTAAATTGGATGAAGATAATAATTTGAACAAAATACCCATGAATTTGGAAATCCGCCGGGTGGGGTTGAACCTTCATATAAGCAACGTTTTCCTCGTGGACAACGTTTAAGATGTATTGTTGTTAAGTGTTCTGCAGTGTCCTACGATTTACACAATTAAGTATTACAGATACTGTTTACTTAACTAAAAAGTTAGATATCTTTAAACAAAGGAATTTGTGTGATTCATTCAAGCTAAAGGCAACAACAAAAAATTTCTTGTTTCATTTGTTAGTTAATACATCCTTTGATTTTAATTAAGTCCAAGACTAAGAACTCAATATTTGTGAATAATTGTTTTCATGATATATCACTTGATATTTATTATTACTTCTAAAGTGAAATACATCATGCTGAACTATTAAAATGTGCAAAATTACTACAATACACAATATAAGGAGAAGCAACCACCACTCAAGCATCTATACTAGGGCACACAAGCAAATGTTGCTGATAAAAATAGCAACTACATGATTTTTTATTTTTCCAATCTGAAATTCTCACATCAATGATAACTCTAGTCTTTAATCACCTCAAATAGATGGGGTGCTCAAGGTTATGCAAGACTTTTCCCTAAACCAAAAGGCTCTACTTGCTTTCATTCAATAGTTACAATATTTTATTTTGATGATAATAATTAGAGAGAGAACTTTATGAAGATAAGCAGAAGGATAATACAATAGTTACAATGTTGCATATTAAGGGTGTGTTTGATTTGCATTTCCATTTTTTGTTTTCATTTTTAGTGTTTTCTGGATTTTGTAAAGAAAAAAGAGAAAACAAAAGGTGAAAACAGAAAACAAGATTTTATTGTTTCCACTGTTTCTCTTTTTTCCTTACAAAATTCAGAAAACAGAAAATACTGAAATGAAAATAGAAAATGGAAACGTAAACCAAATGCACCTTTAATTTCTAAACAACCTAAGATTAAGATTTTCCAAATTTTTTCCCCAATAACAACTTATACTTCCTTTCTTTTTGTGATTGTATACTTCTACATAGCACTCAAACATCCAAAAAACTATCTTGTACCATTTATTACTTTCTATCTCTCCTGTTTTTTTCCTTTATTTTCATGATTTCATCACTGTACCTTTAACTCTAAATTTCTAACATCCTAAGTTTTTGTTTCTTTTAATCTAAATTCATTTTCCCTAATAAAAAGTTGAAAAATGTACACAGAAGAAAGATACCACTAAGCTAAGATCAAAATACAATTACAAACATGAAGGACAGCTCACCCCAATTACTTCTTCCGGCTGTGGACGCTGATCCTTTGATCGATCACAGAAATTCTTGTACTCCTCCATGTCTCTAATTGCATATGTACTTAACTGCCAATGAACAGAAGTTAGTATTCAATTTTATTCTCCAATTTACAGAATACAAGATTCACTCGTAGCAAGAAAAAGAAGAAAAGGACATACTATTCCTCCAAAGGGAGGGGGAGTAACCTGTGTTAAAATCCAAAACAAAAATATAAAGCATGCCTCCATGTAATAAAAGGAATTAATTGAATTAATTATGGTTAAATCTAGGCGTTGGGTGGTATCTAGGTCTTGGTAAAAGAGTATAACAGTTCACAATAGAGTAGCATTATTACTAATAGACTAAGTCCAAATAGCAACTAATATTTCATTACCATTAACTCCATTTGACCTGCTTCACAGTGCATACATAATACCGTAATCACTTAAAAAGAAGTTTAATGAAGTACAAAACAAGTTTTTCTTTGTTCCATTTTAGTTAGGAAGGCATAACGTAAATTTATCTACTCAATGCAATGCCTTTCTATAGAACAGAAATGGTTCAATCCTTTAAAGAGGATGTCAATATTGTTTTATGAAACTAGCTAGAGGTGTCAAAACTAAGCGACATCAGCACCATTAATACCACAATGCAAATCATGGTACCGGAGACAAGGAAAGTTTGGATAACATAACCACTGTTCAGTTCGAAAACTTATTGCATTAAACCATAACTCACACAAATAAGTTAATAAGCTCATGAAAGGGGAGCTGCCCATGTTGGAATCCTTAAAGGGACAAAATACATACCTCAACATCACATTTCAGTTCTTTTGGACAAGGCTTCACCATTACGAACCTCTGCAAAATGATGAAAGATGAGAATTTGTACAATAGAGACAATCGTAAACAAGAACACAGAAATCTTGATTCGGTACAACATTTACACAAGCTCCAGGTTTATGTAAAGCCTAAGTTTCCTATTAAGAATTCAAGTCTGAACAAAGGAAATGCAATAAATACTGTAATTCCCATAATATCACACCTGCCGAAAGGGTTTCTGCGGACTCCTCCAAAAGGCCTAGAAGCACAAAGAAAAACTTAGCTGGGCTAGTTATAAAAAGATAAATAAAAATATGGAAAAATGAAAACAATAATTTGGATGTATAAAGTGGCCAATCTTTGTAAAAGGAGAAAGTAGAATTTGGGAAGATTCAAATGCAATACAATCTATT
>JASCZI010091221.1:22916-34328 GCA_036250425.1 Stylosanthes scabra | reverse complement strand
TGAATTATGATATTTTTGTCAAAGTTGAATTCTAATTTTTATTTAATTTTTTGGTTTATCATATTATATTGCTCTTATAATAATTGATATTGATATCAAGTAGAATTTTACGTTCCGTTTTACGATCCTACGACTTACGATTTTTAATCACCTTTCCGATTCTACGTAAAATCTCGATTTTTGCTACCTTGGTTGTGTCAATTGTTTAAAAACAGAGGTATTTGAAGAATAAGTTTTCAAAATAAGAGTAATTGAATAAAATAGCCGTCATTTTCATTTGGATGGAACGACACACTATTCTTTTTTGCTTTTGAAAAACCTATCAAATCTTCAACTTTCTTTCTGCCCAAAGTTTTGCTATTAATAATAAAAAAGAAGTAAACCAATAATAATAATAATAATAATAATAATAATAATAAAAGAAGTTTTGCTATTAATTAACTAGTTTCCTTCTCTAGTGGGACATTTGAATTATTGACATATATTCTTCCCAAAATAAAAAAGAATTATTGACATATTGCAGTCCAAAAAAAATTATTGACATATTGCTTGCCGCCTATTTTCTTCATTTTTTTTTGTTTTTAATTTTTTTTCTTTCCAATGGTAGAAAATATTTATTATTTCCCTAACTTGCGACACATTCCGCAGGGGAATTTCTTGGCATAATTTTGACTAAAACAATAATGGTGCCAATACATACAGCAAAGCAATTCCCTCGGTTTTTATTCAAATTCATTTCCAAACATATTTAAAACAACCATTAAACGAACCATAATTTCCACTCTACTACGTGTATATAACAATTATTACGAAAGGTGGAGTAAAAGTATGATAGAACAGAATGCTATCCTTTTAATTTCACTAAAATCATTGTCACTATGACTAGTACAAAATTAATTACGTAATTAACCCTGTTATTTTGTTTTTTTTTTTCTTCACACAACGGCCAAGTTACAACATAACACTAACAATGATTCACAGCAAAAACAAAAAACAATAATTAATACTAAAATTATCAATTATTGGAGAAATTAGCCAAACTGCAATGTCATTATTTAGCCCAACGACCAATGCATCACTTAATTCCTTTATATTTTTAATTAAAATTTAAAACATCACTAATGTTTTTTAAACAAAGGGGCCCATAGGGCCAAAAACTTAATTTCCTTACTAGAACCAATTGCACAAAATCCCATAACACATGTTACAATCCAAGACGGCAAGACCTACATGGCTTTTCAACCCAATAAACCAACTCACCTAAAGCCCAAATCCAATACACTATCATATTCATTAATTACCACTAAGAAAAAGAAATAAAAAAACCTAACTACGACATTACAATCCATAATTACGTAGAGCACGGACTGCACAATCTGACTCAAGTTCTGATTCGCACTGTGGGCCCCACCAGGAAGGTCTCCGTCTCACAGTCCCAATCGACACGCGGTCTCTTCCACACCTAACACGAATGTGTCTGCATTGGAAGACCAGTACTCCCTCAGCATGTTAGAATCCACCCTACTATTATCATGATGATATCATCTATCATCCTACATGTATACAAAAAAAAAAAAAAAAATTAGCCACGAGAGCCACCTATGGTGTATAGATCTCAGGAAAAGTTTTCTATTTTCTATTATAAACAAATTTGATTATTCTTCAATGTTTGATTATTTTGATGGCTAATTATTTAATTGAAAAATCATGCAAATCGTAGATGTATAAAAATTAATAATGTTATTCTCACACCTTTTAATAGGCACCAAATTTACATATGTATAAAAATACGGTTATTATTAATAAATATATATTTTAATAGGCGGATCATAAAAAAATGTAGTTTATTGATGTCAATTGGTGATAAATTATGAAGCACAAAACACTTCGTAGAATTATTGGTGTGTCCACGTGTCGAACACTTTTTTGACAGACACTTATCGACACTCGGCCGACACGTGTATTTGTCGTATCCTTAAAAAAAATATACTTTTTAAGACACACTTGACACTTCAAAAATCATCATGTGTCCACGTGTTCAACTTTATTCTTAACTTATATCCTTTAAATGAGTTTAAAAATAATATATATTAATATTTTGTAAACCAACAGTTATCTTAAAATTTTTATCATTAAAAAATTCATTAAAAATATTAATTTGAATTTTAATATAAATAAAATATCAAGATATTATTGAATTTTTTAAAAAAAAAACATTATATTTTATATATATGTTGTGCCCCATGTTATATAAAAAATTGAAATTAACATATCAGTGTGTCCCGTATCCATATCAATATCTATGCTTCATAGGTTATAAATTAATGAATCTTTGCTGATTATTAAGAAATATATACCAGCATTGTTGAGCAAGGCTTAGAGTATTTTGTGTTTCTCATTATTTATAGAACTTTGAAAGGAAAAGTAAGATTGGAGGACTCCTGCCTTTGATGCATCGATGTAGTAGTGCAATTAGTAATCCCACAAGTTCCAAAGGAAGCCTCTGCATCGATACAGTCTTCCAGTGAATTCATACAGTGTTTACGTCATTGTTTCTCCATCGATGCAGTGCTCCCTTGCATCGATGCAGAAGTGTAAAATGCACTCCCATGACTCAACTGAAGGTTGCTGCATTGATGTACTAACGTGCAAAATTATAAAGAGAAGTGGCACTCCAAATCTTAAACGGCATGCCAATACCAAAATCAATTTCCAGGGATGAAAAATTAAAGTGGCGTGCCATTCCAAATCTCAAACAGCACGCCAAATGCTGTTGAAAGCTCCAAAGTGCATTTTGAAGGTTGCTGCATTGATTCAACTCTTGGTGCATCGATTTAACTGTGTAAATTTTCAAAAGGAAGTGGCATTTGGATTCTCAAGAGGCACGACATTCCTCTCTTAGCCAAATTCCAAGCTTTTGTCAAGTTTTATTAAAGAATTCAGAGTTTTCAACCAAAGTCTAAGGCTCAAGACAATTAATGCAGAGATTCAAAAGATTTCAAATCAAATGAGAATTAAGGAAGTTCTTCCGAAAATCAAATAATTAATTAGACAATTTGGTTTAGTTTAATAATATAATTAGGATACCAATTATTCTAATTAGGTATCTGATTTTGTTAAGTAGTTTTTACACAATCCTAGTTTTATTTTTTATCACCATGAGTAGTTAAATACTTTTTATTGAGAATGATGAGCTGTGTTCATCCCGGCATAGATATCTAATTCAAGATTTTGCTTTCATTCTAAGGGTGCATTGAACTAACTTCAAGAATTATTTTTTTCGTTCTTTATCAATAAGGGATTAGGAGTGCTGAGAGGTAAACTATGTTTTAGTTTGTTTATTAGGTTCGAGAGAATCAATAATCAAATAAGTTTGAAAACTTTTGTCACTTTTCAAGTGAACTAGATATAGGGATTTAGGAAGTGTGCTACATTTAATTCTTATAAGTATCAATTGGATTAGAACTAGTGTGAATACCGTGGCATACAATTCAATCTAGGATTCACTCTTGAGATTATAGCAAAATTGAGTCAAACTTGTGCTTCACATTCTATCATAGTTAATTAGTCAAGATATTGATGATTAATTGGGTTAGAAGAAACTAAATCACTAAGGTAGCGTTTGGTTTTGAGTACAGGGAGACTGAGATTCGGTATTGTGTTTGGCAGACAGAGACTGGAATTAAAATTTCAGTCTCAATCCCCAAAATTCAAGTATTTTTAGTACCTCCGGATAGTGGGGACTGGGACTGAGACTGAAATTTTAATAACATTTTTTTACTCAAATACCCTCACTCAACATTAAACTTTTCAATACTAATTAACATTTGTCCTTCTTCCATTAACTTAATTTAATCTATATCTCTTAGTCCATGTCTCCTAGTAAATTTAAACCAAACACTACAACAAACTTAATTCAGTCCCAATCTTTCAGTCTCAGTCTCCTAGTCTCAGTCTCTCTCTTAAATACTACCTAAAAACTAGCGTTTAATTAATTAGGATTCATTGTAAAAAATCTTTATTTACATTAGAAGAAAGTAAAATACAAGATTAGTGTCTTATTATGAATAACGTCTCCAAATCCTTGACTTGTTTCTCATCTCTGTTTACTTAATCCTAATTGTTGTTTCACTTTCACATAATTGTTTTCTATCCTGTTTTCTTGATTCATAAACATAGACATTGGTTTATTGGCTTGTATATATAATTAAAGAATAAATTAATCATTATTGCCTGATCCTTAATCTTCTTAAAACGATATACTCACTGTGGTATTATTTGATACGATTCGATGTACTTGCTGAGTTAGGATTAAAAATCCGCATTTTGTACACATGGGGGGATTGTATAAAAATATATATAACAATAATCATTTCTATCCAAAACACCATTGGTATAAAAATAGAAAATATGTATCTTAATTCTTTTTAAAAATAAAATAAAAATAAAGCCAAGTTTACAATGATGAAGGTTATATGCGTGCTAAATAGTAGGAAACAAGCAACACATTCCTAGTTTCTAGCCATTTTTATTTGTATTCAATTTTAAATTTTGAAATTAAAAACAACAATGATGAGGTTCCTTGAATTAAATTTCTTTCGTATTTGATTTGTGAATTTGTTAGTATTTGATTCTTGAATTTTATTTGGATTTAATGTGTGTTTAGTTGAGTTTGATCAAGAGTATGAATTATAAGTTTTGATAAGAGTTTTAGTTGAGTTGGAACAATAATATGAATCATGAATTTAATGGTAAATTTTGTAAATGTATGATTTTTTAGGAATGTAAGGATTTTTTTAGTTTAACGCGTCTCAATTGAGGGTTTAATTGTAGTTTGTGATAGGAATATAGGATTGATAATATTGGGCTTATAGTCCAATTAGATTAGGAAAGTATATTATAAATAGTAATAGTTTGTAATAATTTAGCTAAGTTTAGAAATGAATCAAGTCTATGTTTCTCTCTTTGGCCCTAATTCTAGGGATTTTCTCTCAATTTTCTCCCTGATTTGATAATTCTTTCTCCTAATTGATACTAATTCGTATCAAATGGTACTTTCATTGAATTCAATTCCAATCTTTGATGGAAGAGGAAATGGTTACCGGTGGTTAATTTGCGTTTGCAAATTCTGGAATTCAAGAAAAATTACAGGAAAAAAGTGATTAAAGTTGGTTTACATTGCATTGAGAGGTGAAACTTGGTTTTGGTATTGTTCATGGAGGCACATCAATTCTGCAGCAACTTGGTCTCAATTTGAACTTGCATTTCTTCATCGTTACCAATCCAATTTCAGTTCAATTTTACCAGATCCAAATCAAGCAGCAGAAGATCAGGAGGCAACATATTTTACAAATTCAAACCAAAATAAGAAGAAATCAGAAATGGCAGATCAAGATTTAGATGCAAGCAACATTCATATTTCAGCAATCCAGAATTCACAAGTGCAGATAGGAAAATCAAGAAATTCAGCACCAATTACTCAAGCCAAATCAGAATTTCACTTCATTGACAACATTTCAACAATTACAACAGCACAAGTGATTTCAGTGCAATCAATTCTCAATTCTAAGACACCTCCAGATTCCGATTCAAAGACTGAAGGAACCACATTACCTGTGTTCAATTTGAATCTGGAAACAAATGATGAAGACGCGGAGATCACAGCGGAGGAAGAATACATCAACCTCGGCGGCAGAGAAACAGCGTTAAACAAAAGCACGGAGGACGGCGCCGCCAAGACCGAGAGGGTGGAGGCCGCAAGTCTTGAACCGGCAGAGGAGGTGGAAGCGATTCGTCCTCCACCAGCGCCGCCAGATCTGGAATCGGCGGTTACGGGGGCTTGCAGAGACGTCGAGGACAGCGCTGCCAAGGATGGAACGCGGCGAACGTTTGTCGACCCTGTGGCTAGGGCCGCGATGGTGACTGACGGCGGGCTCCGGGCTCGGCTGTTGCGTCGAACGGTCCTCCTGAAACTGCCGCCTCTCTTGGCGGTTGTTTTTCCATGGAACCGTGGCGGGGATGGGGAAGAACAGAACCGCGATGGGTTACAGCAGCGTGAAGAGGGATTGGCCGGAGATGGGAAGACTCCTGCCACGATAACGCCGCCGTGTAGCGTTCACTACACCGCGGTGCGGAGTCTGGCAAGGCAGCGTCCCTCTTTCTCAAGTTTCGGGAATGACGCGAATAACAGGGAGGAAGGGAATAGGCTCCTACCAATGACGGCGACGGCGTATAACCCAAGACCTCAAGCCAGAGGCGGCGGGTGTGGCACAGGGCCGACGGTGGTGGAGCTTGTTGTGGCTGTGGATCACGGATGGAGGAAGCTAGAGGGGGTGGTGGCTGTTGTGATGGAGCACCTCTTCTTCTCAGCAGCCAAAGTGATGTGGGAAACCTGAACCCTAATGTAAAATTGGGCTTTAATTATTTGTTCCTAGCCCAATTCAAATCTTTATATTGTTGGTCAAGATTTGGGCCACAATTTATAAAAATATATTGGAAAAATTTGATGGGTATATATTTTTTAAACAATGGGATCCTGGTGGACACCTTAATTTTTTAACAGTAGGATAATATTTTTTGTATTAATTCAATTACTAATTTATTTTGTAATAGATTTTTTTTTCCCACAACCTTGAGGGCAAGGTTATTTTGAAAGGTAGGGTAATGATAGGAATATAGGATTGATAATATTGGGCTTATAGTCCAATTAGATTAGGAAAGTATACTATAAATAGTAATAGTTTGTAATAATTTAGTTAAGTTTGGAAATGAATCAAGTCTATGTTTCTCTCTTTGGCCCTAATTCTAGGGATTTTCTCTCAATTCTCTCCCTGATTTGATAATTCTTTCTCCTAATTGATACTAATTCGTAACCTTGTGAATTGCGTGAAAGTAGGATACTCCAAATTCGTGAGTTCAAGAGTTTTATAAGACTCTCTTGATGGAAAAAAAATGTGAATGAAAGATCCCGCTGAGTTGAATTGGGTCCATGAATCTAAGAAATAGCGAGAATTCTTGATCTCTCTCAATATCTCTCTCAATTCGAAAATCCAAGATTTGAATTGATTTCCTTTCATCGAATCCTCCTAAATTGCATTGATTTATCCGAAGTTTTAATTGAAGTTTGATTATTGTGAGTTTGTTAGTATTTGATAGGAGATTTTGTTCAATTTAATAAATAAAGTAAATTATTATGGATTTGATGGTAATATGGGTCTTCTGAAATCTAATTTTTAAATTTATTAGTATTTGCTTTTTATATTTGGTAGGTTTTAATTTGATGGGAGGTTAATTGGGGTTTGATTGGAACGTTTTGTGAAATATTTTTAAAAATTTGATTAGTGGATTTATTAGTGTTTTAATTAGAGATTTTGTTGTTGGATTTATATGTGAAATTTATTAGTTTGATGAAAAGTTGTGGGGAGTTTAATTTGTGATTTTTAGTATTTATTTGATTTTTAGATTTATTGAATTATATATATATATGTTTGGGTTTTAATGTTTAAAATTTTAAAGTTGATTTTGATTTTTAGTTTTAAAATTTTAAAATTTGATTTTTCTTAAATATTACTATATATTTATATATTCTAGTGGAACTACTTATTTATAGAAGTGTCGGATTGATATAAATTAAAGGGGTGTCCATATATATAACAAAATTGTATATATAAATATACCAACAATTTTATTTGCACATGTATTTATATAAATATATGTATAATTTTATTATTTTTAATGTATATTTTATATTTTAATACATATTATACATTAATGATTAATTTTTGTGATTGATTTTAGTATGTAAATAGCATCATTTAAAATACATAAGAGATAAGACATGATTTGGTTAATGAATTTTAGTTTACATTGATATTTTTGTATTAATTATTACTATTATTACAATTATACTATGTCTATGTAAACAATCAATCACAACTTATAGAAATACTTATTTGTGAACTCATAAATTCTTTTTACAATACTAATGTAAACAAATTCAATTGTTTGTCCATTTTAGGTTTGATAATTTTGATAATGGATTATTTTAGTAAAAAATGTGTGAATTAATATATATATTTGGGACATGGCTATAATGTTCTATTAGTAATTGGAACTTTCAATGTTCCAGGTTACCAAATTTGAAAATATTTATACAAAATTAAATTTAGATAAGAAAAGACAATTATAACCATAACGTAGCAAAATTTATATTAATATTATTGTGAAATTGACTTAAAAAACTTTACATAAATTTTTATTTGTATCATAAAATTACATGTAGACAAATATATTCCAATTCCATAACATATTTTCATTAGATAATGAGATTTTATTAAAAAAATTATATATCATATTTTATTATTAACATAAATAATATATTATTGATAAAACTTCTTATATTTTAAATGTATGGATAGTTTAATCCTTCTATTGTATAATATTTAAAAATAAAAAATTAAATAATAATATTATAATTTATTTACAATAAAAATAACAATTTTATTAATGAATTGTTTAGGACACTTTTAAGGATATCATCAAATTACAAATTTGAATAGAAAATATAATTTTTTATTTTTCAAAATTAAAAAAAATTAATTGTATTAGGGGCGTCCATTCTATAAAATTAATTATTATTAAATAAGTTCACTAAAATACATGTTAACTAATGCAAACTATGAGTATTTTTGTCATTTATATTGTATGTCACCTAAGGATATTATAGTATTTTTAAGGGCAAATTACCACTATATTCTATTCACATTCCAATATTATCAAATTACACCAAAATCAGATAAATGATCAGATTACACCGTTCCTAATTTCTATGGAACCCGCGGCAGGATGTAGAGATTTGGTGAATCCGTGCCACCCTGCCACGGATTCAGAGACGAATGAAAATAAATTAAAGGAATCTGTGGCAGTGTGCCACGGGTTCAGGGTAAAAAATTTCATGAGGAATCCGTGGCACCCTGCCACGGATTTAGGGTGACTGAAATTCTATATAAATCCGTGGCAGGGTGGCATGCATTCAGAGTGAAGGAGAGAAAGAGAGCGTAAGTTAGAGAGAGAAAGTGAGAATAGTGTTAGAGAGAAGTTACAAAAAAGGTAGATAGATGCGTTTGGCTTTTTATCTCTTCGAATGACAGATGGCTTGAGGTTTAAGATTTGGGATTTAGAGGGGGACATGTACCGACATGAGCCTACGCCAGATATATGGCGTAGCATCATCTTACGAGTACCCCACAAATGCCCATGAATCCTCTTGAGTTTGAGATTTATCTCGAATGGGGCATGAGATTTATTTTGGTCCTTGCCTGAAATTTATCTTGACCTAGGGATTCTTTCTTCATTTTTATTCATGTATTTTATTTCACGCACCACGCTATGTATTTCGAAACTTCAAAGCGTTATCTGTTGATGTATTCATGAACATATTTATGAATTAATAGAGTTGTGTGGCCTTATACTTACTTTTAGTGTATTTATGTTTTATATTTTTAATGTTCTATGTTTTATATTTATGTATTTCGAAACTTCAAAGCATCATCTTAATTACGTAAAAAAGAAAATATAAATAATTAAGCGAACGCAAAAGTAATTGAAAAAAGACTTCGTACATTACATTTTGTTATGTAATTTTTATTTTACAAATAACAAATGCAAATTAAATAGCACTAACGGGAATCGTAATTTATTACAATAGACCAAAAAAAGACTTCGTACATTACACTTTCATCGTTAATAAACTCTGAAAGTGTAAATATTGACCTGGTATTAAACCATTCAACTTAGGTGGCCATATCTCAGCAATGGTTATTTAATGGAGAACGGTTCGACGTACTTTAAACCGGCTGATGTGCAGGAGGACTATCACCGGTAAAAGTATAGTCGGCCAAACTCCTTTAATAATTACCTAATCCACCCATCCCCAACCGGGTCGCTTTGCTTTGTCGCCTCATGTCCCGCTCTCCGTCCTCCGCCTCCGCCTCCGCCTCCGCCATCTTAGCTCGCCGCTCATCCTCACCAGGGACCACCACTTCGTATTTATAGGCGTGGCTCCACGAACCTGAATCCGTAGCAGGGTGCCACGGATTCGTTTAAGTTCATTTCATCGTCCTTGAATCCGTGGCAGGGTGTCACAAGGTGCCACGGATTCCTCCATTTTTTTTTCGTTCATCTCTGTATCCGTGGCAGGGTGCCACGGATTCACCAAATCCCTACACCCTGCCACAGATTCCGTAGAAAAATTGGAAACGGTGTAATCTGATCATTTATCTGATTTTGGTGTAATTTGATAATATTGGAATTGTAATAATGTAATGTGGTGAATTGCCCTAATTTTAATTTGTCAATTTTTTTATACAAATACAATAACCTACAACCTAAGGATCCATTCTAAACATCATGTTCTTAGTACTACAATAAAAAATCTTGATGAATAATATCCTTTGAATATAAATATTAAAGCCATATGGTGTCTAGATTTAATTGGAACATTAATATTCCATTTTTCAAATGGAACATTTTAGTCATGTCCATATATTTGGCGGTTGATTTTCATATATGAATTTTTTATATTGTTGTTATTATTATTATTATTATTATTATTGAAGTTGCTCACGTACGTTAAACAGGGAGGAGTTTGACTGAATAGTGTGGTTTCCAATTGACATTAAAGAACAGAAACAGTTGCGAGTGCAAAATATCAGAGTAACATCAAATCAACCGCATGCAAAAAATAGGAAACCCAACAGTGCTATTAAGCGATACATCCTAAATTCACGGCTATCAAAATATGCCCATGTGGCCTCTTCTTCATTATTTCTACTAAATTATCTTATCTCTTTCTACTTTCTTCTTCCTATTAAGCAGCTAGAAAGTGTTGGAGGCTTCAAACTCAGATTTAATTCATTGATCATAAAACAGCCTAGAGAGCCTACAAAGCATGCACTTAGCCTAGCTATATATCGCTAGCTCTAGGCTTAGATAGATAGAGTCATAGAGATACAGTTACGAACTATCTCAAATTGGAAGTTCTACCTGACCTTTTTACCATGCCTTTTCGGTGCACTATCTGCATTGAAACTTATTAATGGAAAAAGGTTTCTTATTGTTTAATTTTGATGGGATTGGTGTGACAGTCAATCAAAGTTTTGGGCTATGTCTAATCAAATATGGCCCACATTTGCCCTTTGATTCGGCCCATTTAATGTTGTCCCCCTCCCCCACCTTTTTTCCTTCTCTTCAGACCTCAGATGAAAAACAAAACATGATTGCATGCTGTGAACATACATACTACATAGGACGGTTAGAATGGCAAGTATACCTGTTCTTTTTAACTGATAATTTCATATTTGAATTTTGAGTATAAACTAAAAGAAGTTAGTATATTTTTCCTAAAGAGTTTCT
>JASCZI010091220.1:14101-32884 GCA_036250425.1 Stylosanthes scabra | reverse complement strand
ATTGAGAGATCTATTAGTTTATGCTAGCTAGAAATTGAATCACATAATCAATTAGGTCTAACTAGAGATAGTCAAGCTAATTGATATGCAACTAATAATTCTGTGGATTAAAATTGGATTAGAACTAGTTGGGATAGAGTGACATTTAATCCGATCTAGGATCACTTTTGAAACTCATAAGGATTTGAATCAGATTTAGATCTTCACCTATTTATTTGATTGATTGACTAAGAGATTAGCTTTTGATTATGTAAATAGAAACTAAGTTACTAAGAGATTAGGGCTTAGTTAAACTAGATTCGTTGTGCTTGATAACTGAAACCCTAGAATTGGTATTCGAATGTATGCATTGACCCTCAAGGGAAAAACATCTCCGAAGCTCTTAACAGCTCTCTCATCATCACTTACATTTCAAGTAATACTCTGTTTTCCTTTCTAATTGATATTCGAAATCTTCAGTTATTAAATACTTCAAGTTTTTCATTCGATCTGATTAGAAGAATTAATTAGTAGTGATTGCTTAGTCCTTTAATCCTTGAGGGGTCGATACCCACTTCACCGTGGTATTACTTGATACGATTCGGTATACTTTCCGAGATCTAGGGTTTATAAAACCAGCATCAGACGACCTCTTCATCTCACGTGTTGCGAGCTTTGAAGATCGTTGATTTCATTTAGAGAGAAATCTTCATGTGATATCATTGTTTTTCCTTTCTCCTTCACTTTCTCTTTCTCTTCTTCTTCGTATTCTTGCAGCTCGCTGAAAATTCTGTCCAAACCATGATGCACAATCACTGTTCGTCCCTCGCTTTTTTATCCGACTTGACAAGCTTCGAAGCAGCGAGACAGAGCGTCGTTGTATCTCTGAGTCCTTTCGTCCAAAACAGGCTCGTCGTAGCTGCTGCTGATGTTGGTGTGATTCCTTTTAACGTTCTTGCTCCAGCGTTCCAATACATATCTTTGATCAACCTTATCCACTCTCTCAATACTCAAGACTGTCAAAGAATAGCAACATAAAATCCCTCTTTATTCGAATAAAAGGCACTCACAATTGACTTTCCCTGTTATTGACTTATATAAAACTTTGTATCTATTAGAGATTTTGGTTGAAACCTCTTCTAGTACTTGGCTCTGAATTGTGCTTGCACTTCTTTGAATTTCGAATGAGTATAAACCTTTGCAAACTGAGCTTCTATTGAGGAATATGTTGCGCAAGGTATGTTGCTGTTAAAATCTCCAAAATCGGCTTCCCTCTCTTTTTGTTCTTTGTTCTGAAGACAATTGTCGTATTGCCTCACGAGCTAGATCAAAGAACTCTTGCGAGTGATAAACTTGTTGAAGAAAGCGTGCATGCTTTCGCTGCGTTGTGTGCTCCTCATTCTAGCCCAGAAATGACCATCCAAGTAAATTGGAACCCATAGATCGCGATCCTCATAGAGCTCTACAAAACAGTACACAAATATGTTACTAGTAACAACAAATCCAGCAGAAAATGTACACAAAAAGTAACCTATAATCCACTGAAATAATAAGCAATGAATTCAAATCTCAAATAATGCAATCAGAGATCAACCAAAACTAGTAGCAACAAAGCCAGCAGAAAATGTACACAAAAAGTAACCTAGAATCCACCAAAATAATAAGCAACGGATTCAAATCTCAAATAATGCAATCAGAGATCAACCAAACCTAATAGCAACAAAGCTAGCAGAAAATGTACACAAAAAGTAACCTAGAATCCACCGAAATAATAAGCAATGGATTCAAATCTCAAATAATGCTATCAGAGATCAACCAAACCTAATAGCAACAAAGCCAGCAGAAAATGTACACAAAAAGTAACCTAGAATCCACCGAAATAATAAGCAACGGATTCAAATCTCAAGTAATGCAATCAGAGATCAACCAAATCTAATAGCAACAAAGCCAGCACAAAATGTACACAAAAAATAATCTAGAATCCACCGAAATAATTAAAGGAATGAAAATTAAAATATATGAATTGAATTCGAATTATGTAATGACAAACATATTACCCGTGAGCCACTCATTACCAACAAGGTTGTGCTTGGTGATAAATGCTTTCCAATTTGTCTCAAACATATATATTGAACGAGAGGACCACACTATATTGTTCATCTCTTGTTCGATCTCGATGTATCCCTTGAATCCATTTAATTTTTGAAGGATCTTCTTCATTATGTGCCAAATGCACCACCTGTGAATAGTTGTTGGCATGCACTCTTGGATGGCGCCTGGCATCGATGGACATTGATCGGTGATGATTCCTTTCGGTGGCTTCTCTCCCATGCAACGAAGCCAACAACCGAATAGCCATTTGAAAGATTCGGTGTCCTCATTCTTCATTAGAGCACATCCCAGCAGGGTAGAGTGCCCGTGATGATTCACCCCGACAGAAGAAGCAAGAGGCAAGTCGTACCTGTGAATGTTTGAATTAAAACATTAACTCTGCACAATGCACCGAAATGATAAGCATAACTGTACACAAAAAGAAAACTACAGTGTGCCGAAATAAAAACACAAACCAAAACCGAACAGTAGCACATAAATATTAAAACTCAAAATAAATACCGACCTGTTTTTGTTGTATGTTGTGTCGAATGACTTGCCGTCCCCGAAATACTCGAAGGCAGCCCGGCTCCTTGCGTCGCACCAAAAAGCATTCTTGATTGAATTGTCTTCTTCGAGAATGAGCTCATAAAAGAAATTCTGATTCTTTTCCTTCATTCTGCGAAAGTAATTCCCCAGCTCTCTTGCGTCGTCTTCTTCCGCAACGTTGCGAACCTCTCTTGTGATGAAGTTCCTCACATCCTTCTATGAAATTTAATTTATCGTGTCGGTCGGCTGCCGTTACGAGCGATTGATAACTCTTGCTTGGTGGAATCCCGGCTTGATCGTTGATCTCAATGGTCCGGCGAACATGCATGCTCAGCTCTCGGTATTGGGAAAACAATTCTGCTTGATTTGGACAGCAAGGGTGTGAATGTCCTAAAACCACCTTTGATATTTCCCAAAGTCCAATGATCTTCAATAGATGGACATACACTCTCGCTGGACAATTAGCAGTGAATACAGGATTTATCTTCTCTGAGACTGGTAACTCGAACGTCCTTTTCCCCTCTCTATTACATGAAAGAAGCTGGTTCAGAATTTCATTTGATTTTTTACTCTTATTTGTATTCCTTATTTTTGTAGAGAAGCCTGCACGTTTAGCATAAATCCCTATAAAAGATCCTAGCTGCCTCAAGAGATTCGAAAAGCATGCCAACCTTTGGCACATGCTTGTCATCAACATCACATAAAAACTGCAAAACAATACACAAATATGTTACTAACAGCAACAGACACAGCACAAAATGAACACAAATTATAACCTAGAATCTACCGAAATAATAGGGAACAGAATCAAATCTATAATAATGCAACAAGAGATCAACCAAACCTAATAGCAACAGAGCTAGCACAAAATGTACACAAATAAGAACCTAGAATCCACCGAAATAATAAGGAAAAGATTCAAATATGAAATAATGCAAAAAGAGATCAATCAAACATAATAGCTAGAAACGCAGCACAAAATGTACACAAATAATAACCTAGAATCCACCGAAATAATAAAGAGAAGATTCAAATATGAAATAATACAAACAGAGATCAATCAAACCTAATAGCTAGAAACGCAGCACAAAATGTACACAAATAATAACCTAGAATCCACCGAAATAATAAAGAAAAGATTCAAATATGAAATAATGCAAACAGATATCAATCAAACCTAATAGCAACAGAGCGAGCACCAAATGTACACAAATAATACTCTAGAATCCACCGAAATAATAGGGAACAAATCAAATCTATAATAATGCAACCAAAGATCAACCAAACCTAATAGCAACAGAGCCAGCACAAAATGTACACAAATAATAACCTAGAATCCACCGAAATAATAGGGAACAGAATCATATCTATAGTAATACAACCAGAGATCAACCAAACCTAATAACAACACGGCCAGCACAAAATGTACACAAATGGTAACCTAGAATCCACCGAAATAATGAAAAATCAAAAGCAAAAATGTAAAGATGTAAAACCTGTCCTGTATTCTCTGATTCACATGAAAGATCCGATTCCAAATCCATTGATTGATCTGAAGTAGAAGCTTCCATTCTACAACAACGTAAATCGAAAATTTCAGAGATCAAATCAACAAACGAAAAACTAAGAAGAAAATAACGACAATGAGATCAAGCAAATCAAAACGGAAATTAACTACAAGTATGAAAACAAAATTCTAACAACATCAGAACAAGATGAAAACGAAAATCAAATGTAATCAAATCTAATAACATTGCAGAATTGAAAATAGAACGTACCACTTGTTCCAGAGAACGACGCAGAGAACCAATATAGAAGAAGAACGTTGCAGAGAACGTTCAATTCAAGAATCTCGAATCACAAATCCTTCGAATCAAACGAGCAGAAGCAGAAAACGTTCAAATCAAGAATCTCGAATCACAAATCCTTCTAATCAAACGAAAAGGAGAAGAACGTTGCAGAGAACGCTGAAATCACGAAACACGAATAACAAATCCTTCGAATGAAACGATGAAATCAACAAAAAATGCAGAAAATCAGAAGTGGAAGAACGAAGCGAAGAAGAACAGGGAGGAATGGAAAATAGAAAACTGAAAATCGTGCATTGAAATTGTTAATAGACGTTATAATAAGCGCGTGACATTATAATACATAATAATAAGGGTTGGAGTGATGCGTGGACAAGTTTGCTTATCAAACCATTTGGTTCAAGAAAACCACTTATTCACCTGGAATTATTGTATATGAAATATGATGTTATATTTAATGTTTTTATCATAATAAGAATTTAATTGAAAGAAAAAAATATAAAAACCAAATTAAAAATTTGCTGAAAGTATAACAATCAACAGAGTAATTAGCTTTCATGTTATTATTCACATAATGTCTAATCATAGTTCATATCATACTCCTTCATTTAAATCATATGATTGTAGATATTTTTTTAGGGTAAAGGACATTTGTATCCCAGACATTTTTAAAATAGTACAAATACAATCTTGACCTTTGAGAAATACTGGAGGGCTCCCCACCTTTGAAAAAATGGGACTATCATCCCTCTCTGTTGGTCTGACTCGCCAGATAGCAACGGAGAATGTTTATGTGGCTCAAACGGGTCTCGTTTTAACTCAACGGTGTCCAACGTGGGGTCCATTCTCACTTCATATGTCCAAAACGATGTTTCTCCCCAAATTCCTCTCATTCTTTCCCACAAAACCCCCCATATTTGCTGTCTTAGTACACACTCAGAGTCAAAACCCTTTAAAAAAGTTATTTTGGACATATTAAGCGAGAATGGGTTCACGCTAAACATCGCTAAGTCAAAATGGGATCCGTTTCAACCACATAAGTATTCTCTGTTGTCATCTGGCGAGTCAGACCAACGGAAGGGCATGATAGTCCTATTTTTTTAAAGGTGATGGGCACTCCAGTATTTCTCAAATATCAAGATTGTATTTGTACTATTTTAAAAAGGTCAGAAGTACAAATGTCTTTTACCCATTTTTCTATTCTTGGTTGTTCCTGAATAATGTACCATGTTGTATCTCCGTGTATAGCGCGAATACTTAACTAGTATTTTTTAAGAGTGATGCTGTATCTATCACGTGTTCTAAATGTACCTTCACTTTCTATACATTTAATTTTGCACTTAAATATACAAAATAATTAGGTCAATTTTTTTTTTCTAAATTTCTAACACATGCATCACTTTTTTAAAATTATATTTCGCATACAAACAACAATAAAATAAATGCTATTTTTATCAAACAAAAAAGTTATTAATTACTAATACAAAAAATATTATTTTATTAAATAAAAAATTTATAAAATTCTAAAACATACCATCACTCTCTAGCTATAAATTATATTTTGCAACAAAGTCTATATATATAAAAAGAATTTGGTCAAATAAAGAATTTGGTCAAATAAAAAATTTATAAAATTCTAAAACATACCATCACTCTCCAGCACATACTCATCGCTCTTTCAAATAATAATATTTTACATCAAAATCAATATAAAACAGAATTTTTTTTAAAGCAACAAGATAGAACAGTCTAAAAAAAATATTCATTACTTTCTTGAAATTATATTTCCACCAAAACCAAAATAAAAAAAATGATTATTGGTATCATACACACAACAGGATACACAAGGTCGGATTTTCCATCGAATTTACAAGTTTCCGTCAATCATTATTATCAATGTATTTCTGTTCGTTTTGTTAAGAGGAGGAGGTTGGGAAAGAAGAAGACACGTATGCTATCAAGAAGTAGCTTCTTATTCGTTTTGCCTTTTTATTCATTTTCGTTTTAGCTATATATTCTTGTTTGCTTTTCAGTTTCTTGTGATTATAGTTTATATGGTTTTTATTCATAGTATCTTCTAGTTCGTTTTGGCTTTAATTTTTATTCATACAGTTCGTTTTAGCTATACATTCTTGTTCATTTTGCAGTTTTCTTGTGATTGTAACTTAAATTAAAAATGTACTGCGATTTAGATCATTTATGTAAGAATTAGATCCAATAGAACATGTTTTTAATGCTTTTTCAATCAATTACGTGTTTTCTTGTTTGTTGAAAAAGAATATGATGAAAAAGAAGACAAAGGAGGAAAATGCAGACATAGAAGATGGAGAAGGAGAAAGAAGAGTCGAGGACGTTATGTTGTCGAAGAAAAAGAGAGCGTTTATATTTTTTTAAATGAGAATGATTTTGTTAACTTAATTAAATTTATTAGGTAGAAGAAATGTACAAATTGTATCATGGATTCTTCAAACCATTAGTTAAAGATATCAGATAAGAGAATCGTAATCCCTATTTAATTTGTAGCCTCCATCCATTTCACTCCATGAATGAATTTTGGTTACTTATATCTAAGGCTATCAAATATTTTTAAAATAAAATCAAAGCAATCAAGCAGATTGAGACACGACAAAAAAAACAAGGTTTTTCATTTCTTTTTTACTTGTGAATTGTTTGACGAGACTTTGAAAGAAAAAAAAAAAAAAAAAGAAAGAAAAGCTTTTTCTGACCACTGTTTATACAAGAGGAAAACTAGTTGATTGGAGAAACACATACATATTCCTTTCGGAGACCAAAAATAATAATAAAAAAATTCCTTTCGTTTCCTTTTCTTTTGATTAAAGAAACCGATAGATTCTTTGAGCTACGGCCCTTCCATTTTTTTTTTTTTCATAAAAGTACTGGAAACCACCAATTGAGATTCTGGTTATCTTGATTTTTGATGCACCATTCTGTCGTCCATCAATTGTGTAAAAAAAGTGAACAAGGAATAAAATAAGGGTACAAACACATGCACCTTCCATCTTTCTCCATTTATCTATTAACACATACACCGGTAATCAAAACCCTCTTAATACTAAATTAATTTACTCACTTTGGTTTTCTAAGAAATTTCCTTGGTAAAGAATAGAAATTGATAAAAAGTGAAGATTTCTACTTAAATTTATAAAAAATAATAATACTACATATATTTTGTTTAATTAAGTCTAACAAAGACCTTAATTTTTGTAGCGAATTAAAAATAATTTTAATATTAAATAATATAAAAAATAGCATATAAATAATTTTTTATTTGATATCAAAATAATCTTTTATTTATAATAAAAATAAATAATTCAGTTAGACTTGATTGGCAAAATAAATATACACCTAAATTATTGTTAATTTTAATATAAAACATTTGTCATGTACCTTTTTTATGTATCAAAGAAAAAAGGAAGAAGAACAAAGCCTAAAAGAATTAGAAGCAAATGCTTCCCTAACAATGGATTCTTGCAAATTATTATCCAATAAATTTTCTTTCTTCACCGTAGCATCCGCAATGTAATTTGTTTCCTAAAGAACAAGATCCTCAATCTTTGCAACAAATTTTGTCATGAATCTTCTATTTGGTTTTTCAGACCATCAACAACGCACTCATACATAGTAGCTTCCCTGCAATCTGTCTCACAAATAATTTATTTGTGATTATATTTTCAAGCCGTTACTAATCCACGCCATATTGCAAATACAACGGTGGACGTCCCAAAAAGGAGGGAGGAGACCAGAGCACCCTTTATTTCAACTTTCCATTCCTATGATTTTGAATCACGCAATTGAATTACGCAAACAAAATCTTTTTCTTTTCTGGATAAGTAACCAAAATCATATTAGGTTAATTAAGTTATACCAAATTTATATTCTACGGTACGATTAATAGCTCAGATTTTGGATTGGTCAAGCATTTTTTAGAATTGAATAAATAATATCGTTACAACTTTTTGTGGGTGTTATAATTGTTTTTTTGGTTAGTTACTTTGTTGGTTTTTATAATTTTATCGAATTTTTAATTAGATTTCTATATTTTTTCCTTTTAATTAGGTTCTTGTATTGTATAATCCCTATAATTGTTTTTTTTTTTTAGTTACTCTGTTGGTTTTCTTTTATTTGTGACAAAAACATTAAATATAACAGAATATTTCATTACATAAAACGAATATATATCTTATTAATGCATAAGTACTAAATGAATATACCTCATATAACGAAATATTCCTCTATATTTAACATTTTTGTTACGATAAAGACTTAATTACAAACCTAATTAAAGGGAGAAAAAAATATAAGTAACAAATTGAAAAATATAAGAACTAACTTTCATTTTTCTACGAAAAAATTCACCTCTCTGCTATATCAGGGTCTCAACCATTAAAAATGTTATCTTACACAAATTAACATATAAATTTTAATTGACTCAGACACCGTGGAATAAAAAAACGTAAAAAGAAAAAGAGAAGAAGAAGAAAATACCTACTAAATATGAGAACAAATGCTCTGATCATGGAGCGACTTAGCTTGTTCCAAATCCATATTAGAGTATTCTAACACAAAACCTTTTTAGAGTAAATCATGAAGTATAACTCCCAAAGATTTTCAAACAAAATAATCTTAAAGTATTCTAACACAAAACCTTTTTAAAAGATTTAAAATTTTGATAAAAATACAAGTATCAACTGTTTTTATCTCTATTTTTTGTCAATTGTCATCTATGTTTACTTGTCACTTTTATCAATTCCAGAATCTTTTGCAGTTATTTTTAGTGGTTTAGCCTACAAATTAAACATAGTTTTTTACTTTTTATATAGTTATTATCTTTGTTATTTCAATAAAATTTCCTATACCTTTTCTACTTTGCATAGTTCCATAAAGCAGCTCAAACGACGTTAATTTAGAATATTACTTTTGATATTTTGAAAAAAGCAGTGCTACGGAATTAAGATTAAGGAGTTAATAGAGAGCTAATAAATTTAATTAGGAGTTATCATCCAAAACTAATCAAAGTTATCATTCGAAACTAAAAAATGTTATCATCCGAAACAGATACAAGTTATCATCCAAAACAGAATACATTTATCATCCGTAACCCTAAACTCTAAACTCTCACTAATACAATTATCATCTTAAATAAATTCAACTTATCATCCAAAATAGAATACAATTATCATCCGTAACCTCATCACCGCCGCCGCCGCCACAACCACCACCAACTGCACCACCACCACCAGAACAACAACAAGAAGCACCACCACCACCACCACAACCGCAACACAACAACAACAACCACAACAACACCACAGAAGAACCTCCACGACGGAACCACTAGCCGGATATACGCTGATCCGTCTTCACGGCTTTCATCTTCGGATCTTCCATCTTCATCTTCGTCGGATCTGCTTCACGATGGAAGAAGAAGAAGAGAAGACGGCGGCGGTGACGGCACATGCGATGGAGGAAGAAGAGGAGGAGGCAACGACGGCGGCGGCGTGGGTGGCAGTGGCGGTGAGAGGGAGGAAGGAAGAGAGAAAGGGGCTAGGGTTTCTATGGAGAAAGAGGGGTTAGGATTTTGTATGCTCCCATTACCCACTAATTATATTTGTCCCCTAAATTTTCTTTTTGAAAAAAATAAATTATTTTAAAATTAAAACTTATATTGAAATTGATTAATAAAATCAAAGAAGTTTCACTAAGAAGTGACAATATCACCTTAAAGAAGAATGAACTAATAAAATGTTAATACTTGTATAATTATTTTTGTTAAATTATTTTAATTTAACTGAAATTTAAATTGAATTAAGACCAAATATTGGAGTGATAATATTTACATTTAGTCTCAAATCATATTTGATCCCATAAATACTCACATGACATCTTGTGAAATCCAAACTGAAATTGAAATCAATATTAATAATTGGAGATGCTATTAGCTGCAAATTATTTACTTGTGAAAGAAAAGAGTCGTTCGATGAATTTTTTATGGTGGGTTTGAGGGAAGGAAGTGGAATCAAAGAAGGAGTTTGTTAGGTTTTGGAAATGATGTGTCTCGAAGTGTTAATATATATGGTGGATGTTTTCAATTGAATTTAAAGAAGCTTCAGGAAGTTTAATTTTGGTCATAGTGTGGATTAGAGTTATAGAGTTTCGCAGAAATCCTTACATGAGTTTTGAAGCAGAGTAGTGGTAATATACGAGGAGGTGCTTTTTAGAAATAAAGTGTATTGTTAAGTCTTTTGTGCCTTTGAGTGTTTGTTTTGTTTTGTTTGTGTTGGACCTTTTTTTTTATGCTATATATATACTTTTTCCTCGTAATTGGTCGAGAGCTTGCTTATATAAAAAGAGAAGCTTTAGGTAACTGATATTGTGGTAACCAATACTTGCCAACACTTCTTTTCTCTTTCCTTCCACTTACACCTCTCCTCACCAGTTCCAACCTCCACTTTTACTCTGAGATTCTTCTTCTTCTTTCTCCTCATCAATCACCACCACCACTTTCACTTTCACATCCACCACTGCTATTATTAATCCCATTCTTCTTCTTTACTGTCACCGATACACAAATCCAACCCTAACTCCACCACCATTGCATCCTTCAAATCAAAACACTCATGCTCTCCTCTATCTATCTCAATTTCTTAAGGGTAAATGTTAATAGTAAACAATAATGTGCAAGAAGAAGATGAGGTAAAGCAAATATTAGGACATAGCGTCCTTTTCAAAGCAAAAGTTTAATTTCGTTTGTGAAGTATCTCAAAAAGCTAAACTTTGAATAAGAAGTTGTACATGCTCATGAATCAAACAATACAACTGACCAATCTGCTGGACAATGAACCCATTCACAAAACCACTTCTGTTGGAGAATGAACCCATTCATAAGACCACTTCCTGGTGTGGAAGAATTAAAGTTCGAAATAGCTTCGGGTATCACATTATTTTCCAGGAAGGAAAACGTGATAAATTATATTTATTTAAATGATCTAATATTTAATTTTATATGATCAATTTTAATTTTTTGGATGGTCAATTTTTTATTTTGAATAATTAATTTTTAAATTTTGAATGGTTATTTTTTATTAATTATTATTGACTAATATCATATTGATTACCTAGCATTATTGATATAAAAAAAAGACAAAAATATATCCAAAGTTCATAAAGGTTTTTAAGAAAAAACATGTCACTAGTGGGTTTGTAAGACTTGGGATGTACTCTTGTTCATTAAAAACAATCCATAAAGTGTATTTTGATATTTACGAGCTTTGATATATGTATTTTTGTCCACTTTAAATTCTTTCATGCAAGATAGAGAGAATTGGTATTTTAAATAAAATTGAAAAAATAAATTAAATAAATAAAATGTAAAAGCGTAGTTAGATTTAACTCGTAAAATTGTCTAATCAAATATAAACTTTATAAAATCGATTAACTCATTTAAAATTATAATTTTGAAAAATTTTAAGAATTAAATGAAAATTCTAATTCACTACCGCACTTTGAGTGTATGTTTGTCCATTTACTTCAATTAAAAGTATAATGATGTAAAAAAAATTAACATTTATCTAAATGTGAATAATTGAATTGTAGTATCATTTAAGCTAACTGATTAAATGCTAACTAAACTTTTCTTTAACCATTCAAATAATTACAATTTAGAATCTTGCAATCTTTCCTTGAAGTGCAACTTGAGAGGCTGTGAAGAAACCAAGTCCAAAGACTCCGTTGAGTCTACCTAATCTAAATATCTAATCACCCTACCATGTATAGATTCCACCTCCACTTATGCATCTACTACTCCCTTTAAATTTCCACAGTAAACATTATGCAACAGAAGCTTTGGAGAGATTGCATACTAAATTATTGATTTTATTTCTAAAGATTAGTCACCTTATATATACCAAAGTCAAATTTCGGACAAAAATTATAGGAAGAGGGGAACTTGTATGCTAGCGATAAGCCGATGACTGCGCATAAGTTTATAACCTTGACAATTTTTTTGGAATAATGTTATGCTTATACCTTTTTAATAGACATCCCATTTATATTGGTAAAAAATATTATTATTATTAATTAAATATATTTTTTAATATAAAAAAATACAACACATTAAGTAATTATTGTATTTTTATACATATGTCAATTTGATATTTATTAAAAAGGTATACACAATTACACATAGCTATTATAAGTTTTATATCGATCAAGAATATAGTTTCTTAGGAGTATATAAGTGTGAAATATCCTTCACATTAACAGATGAATTAGCTTTTGGGATTAAATTAGACTCATTTAATCTCAATTTTAAGAATAACTTTTTGGTGTTTAATAATAAAATATGCTTTATGTAGAGTGTAGATAAAAAAAATAAAAAAATAAAAAAAAATTAATCATGTGTTGACACATACATGTGTGAAAATAATTGATTTTTAAAACCACTGTTTCGTGCAATTTTTAACTTAAGTTGGTAATTAAAAATTTTATCATATGAGAATTTAATGAAAGATGCTAAATCATCCGATAATTATTGACTAGAATTGGACATGAGTTTTCACAGAAATAAAAATACAAATCAAGTATGAGAAAAAAAAATCATCAGTCAACAACTCCCTTTAGTGGGCCCTTAACCATCCATTTTGTCCCTTCCATGGTGCTCGTTAATGTTATAGAGGCTCCCTCGCTTAGCTTTGCCTCATTGTGGAGATGCCAAACCAAAGCTCTAAGCTCCACCCTTTTATTTGGGTGTAAGAGCCTTTATAGTTTATAGCTTGAAACTACATATAAAATAAAACCATTATTATTCCCCCAAATCAAGTTAGAATACTAATTCTAACAATAATAATAATAATGAGGACCAAAGTGTTACTTCTAATGGTCCTCATGGTTCTTGTGGTGAGTGTCATAAGGCCAAGTCTTGTATCTTCTAGAGTTCTTCCATCTCCACCACCATCAGCTACTACTAAGACAGAGAAGAAGGCCAATTCAGTGATGAAGGAGAAGGTTCATACTGTGGATCATGATTCGAGCCACAACCGCGTTTTGATCGAAGGTCAATACCACACCATGTCCTCAGGGCCAAGCAGAAGAGGTTCAGGTCACTAACACAATAATGTTTTAGTTAATGACACTGTTATTGGCTTCTTCTTTTTTAATCTTTGGTTTGTGTTTTGTATTTGATGCAACAGAGTAACTTTGTACATGAATTATTATATACATATATATATGGGAAGTGTAAGCTTCTGTCTATAATATAAGGACTTTAGTCTTTAGGTGTTGATTTTTTAGAAGAACTATACTGTGTTGAAAAGATGAAATTTGCCACATTGTATAAATTCTGTAAGCTTGGGAAGAAAAAAAAGTTATGTATACTTATCTGTTGTAGCAGTTTATAGCATAAAAAGAGGTGAGTTTGTTGATAGAGCTCAAGTTCTCATTTCTCAAATTTATTCTTATTCTGTTTTTTTTTTTCCCCTTATTTTTCTCTGTGAAATTGGATTTTTAGTTGACATGAATACATGATTAGTTTAAATTTTATTGTTAATTGAAAGGTAAGGTTTGAATTTCAGTGGTCATGATGTTGTGAAAATTCTGAGCTCTCCCTAGATTTTCCCTGTGAACTAGATTCTAGTAGCAGGAACTATAACAAGCTAAGTGATCAAAATATTAGATAACTTTGTAATCTTTTGTGTATATAAAAATGTGGGTATTAATTTAACTAGCAAATATTGGAATTCAAATCTTGTTTTATGTTTATAAAAATGTATTGATCGCGGACAAACCTTTGAATAGAGTTTAGATTCCAGTAGATTAGTCCTTGATCTACTGTATTGGGCGATACTACTAAACCTCTTTGTCAACAACTATAACTTTTGGCCTAATGATAACTGTTCGATCCAACTGAGACCACTTTTGGATCTGAAACTGAAATGGTTTTTGCGCCATTTACGAGTAATTTTATTCTTTAATCCATGCTTCTAGGTGTGGTTGAACCTTAACTTTGTTGTAGTAACGAGATAAAAATATACCACGTAGATCTGTCAAACAATAATTTTTTTGTTGCAAGTCAAATGAGCATGGAGGCAAAGCAAATCGCCAAGTGCCAAACCCATAATTCAATACTGAATTCTCAACCTATAAACTTTAGGGTATTATATTAATTAATTGTGAATGCCGTGACCAATTTCATGCTCGTTAGGAGAAAAAATGTTACAGCATCTGTAGTTGGTCACCGAAATAGCACAAGGTAGTTGACTAGCTCTTGTGAGATCCAATCTTTGATTTTGCGAGTCAATAAGCATGTCATGTCCACGCTTGTGGTGCCAAGACAAAGCACTATCTCTTGTTTATCAGTCCTCAGAAAGGATTCGATTTTATTTACCATAAAAACTTTCAACTGTGTAACATATACTTGAAATTTTGAGTAACTTGATTCCTCAAATTAGTCGTCAAACCATTCAAGTTAAACCATTAAAAGTTTAAATATTCAATCAAAATTTAACTAGTTTTGAATCGGATAAAATAAAATAATATATTTATATATAAAATATATATAATTCTTTTTTGTGTGTTTCATTATTTTATTATTTTAAATAGATTAACCGCTAAAAACCAGGTGAAATCAGTTATTCAAGTTCTCATAACTATTTTCATTTCGAGATAGTTCAAGGACGAATATTTTTGTAATGAAGTTTTTTTCTCATATATTTTCTTCCTGCCTCCTCTTTTACTTTTTCTTCTTTTACTAATGTAAGTCCTTTTTTTTTTGGTTGAAATCATTGAATTTAATTGGCAAAAATACTTATAAAGTTGAATACAACAGTGGAGCTAATGTCTGACGTTGATTAGAATAGGAGGCATTAAACATAGGCATTAAACTCACATCTTCTTCTCTTTTGATAGCAATGATAATTCATTGTATGACAAATGTTTAAGTATAAGTACTTAATAAGTGTTAATAAGTGTTAAGTAATAAAAATAAGAAAAATTAACATTTTAAATCTAAAATATTAAAAGAAATCTAAACAATGAATAAATTAAAACAAATAAATAAAAATTTAATTTTTCAATTACAATAATATTATAATAATAAAATTATTATTATTATTTATGTATTTTAAAAGAAAAAGACTATGGAATTAACATATTATGATAATAGGGAGCCAATATATATTACGAATAATAAGTTATATAAATTTTGAATAATAACTTATTGTTGAATATATGAGTTACGGATAATAACTCATATAAACTTTGGATGATAATTTAATTATTGGCTCCCTAATGTTGGTTCCGTAGCATTGTTCATTTTAAAAACATCTCTCACTTTCCCATTATATAATAATCCAATAGTAGATATTTGACAAGTGTCCAATATTTCTTTCAATTGGTGTTTTGTATAAGGTGCATGTAGAAAATAACACGTAATAAGTCTATCACTAACTTTAAGTATTTTAGTCATTCAAATCTATTAAAATATAAAAAGAATAGGGCTTTAGACTCAGTGCTCGCCACTTGGTGGTCTTATTTGATTAACATGTGGTAGTACGTAGAATCGCGTAAAGTATCTCTTAATAAGTGGTTGAATGATGTCACATATATTAATTAAAAATTTAATTAAATTAAAATAAAAATAATTAATAAACAAAAAGTAATAAATCAGGCAATTAGGGTGGTTGATTTGTTGAAATTTGAATATGAAATTATGGTATTTTTTCAAAATAAAAAAAAGGTTATAAATAATACTTATAACCTGAAGATTAAAAAATATTCACATTCACATCCTTTTCTCTTCCTCTCCCTCATCTTCAAGTTTTCCAATTTCATCTTGCGTCTCATATTTCGCCGGCCACCACTCCTCCAGCAGTGTTGATGATTTTCGTGGTCATTTCTCAATTTTAATGTTTGTACGTGGTTTTTCATATATCCCGCAAGTAAAGATTACACAAATTCAAGATTAAATTCTATTGAAAATTTAATATCTATCAGCACCTAAACATCTAATGAAGGTAAAGATTTGAGTTTAGTTCTGATTATTTTATTCTATGTTTGAAAAATTCTGTGTTTGTTTTTTCTTTTGGTATGAAAATGCATGTTTTTATTTTTTATTTTCTGGAATCCGAATATTAACCTTCAAATTCTTCAAATTAAAATTTTAAGGCCTAATGAATTTTTTTTTTTTTTTGTTTCTTTGATTTCAGAGGAGATACAAGGATATTTGGCAAGGAAACAAGTTAAAAGAAACAGAACAGATCCAACAATATTTATAGACTATGTATTATATTCATGTAATTTTTTTCTGTTCTCTTCTTCTAAATAAAATAAATGCAGATGAATTTTATAAAAGTGATTTTATCTTAGTATTTTATCAATTGATTTCCATTTGTATTATTGTCACACAAAACAAGACAGTATTTTTTGATGGTCATATTGAAGTCTAACTACAAATTGGCTATATCTATTATTGCCTAATATAATGGTATTGTTTGATTTACATAGCCATGTCTATGTAGTGTGGTATTAATGTTCAAATTAGTCGTTTTTTTTATGTTCAAAGTGGTTATTTCGCTTTAGGTTAATTTATTTGTTTAATAGATTTATAATGAAAAGAAAAAACTAAGCTTTAAAACGAACATCTATGCATATAGGAGATTTTATGTGATTTCTAATCTGAAAAGATATTATGGTTATTTAGTTTAAGGTCGCACTATGATATCTAAATTCCTATTTATTCAAACATATGTTCTTTATAAATTTAAGGGAATGTATAATCTTTAATCTGATAATGTAAACATTTAGGTATTCATTTCAAGAAACATGATAAAATGTAGACATTAATTTGATTATAAACGTTAACAATTTATTTAAGAATTAACCAGGAAATAATTAAAGATTTTATTCCGTGTATTAATCAGGGAAGAATTTGGTATTTTATTCATTGTGTTAACCATTTTCATTTTAAATTAAAAAAATTATGTGAGGTAATTTCGAGATGATTGTGATCACATCTATTAGTTATTTTGGTAGATTTGAATTTAAATAAGTAAATAATTGAGATCACATGTTCAATAATAAATAAAAATTATAATAGAATCACGTTTCAAATTAAGCAGTAAACAGATTAGTGATAAAGAAAAAAGTGGTTGAATGATGTCACACATATTAGCTATAAACTCGAAATTAAAATAGAAATAATTAAGGAAAAAAATTAGGTTTATTCAATTTGATTACAATGAAAAAAATGAATTTGTTGAGATTTCGAATTTTAATTCGTTCACTTAATTTGTTTTTTAAGATTTTTAATTTTAATTTTATAATTACCCTTTTTCAAAGAGAATATTTGATATTTAAATATTGTCACATTTACATCACTATTATTTCTTAAGTTGGATCAATTGAATTTTGAAAAAATAACAAGTGTTTATAATCAAATTTAAATGAAACGCAATCCTAATAACATACCGGACAAAAAAAAATCCTAATAGCGTACCAAAACAAACACTCAACTATTAGTTATTTATTGTGAGCAATTATAGCAGAAGGTTGGTCAATTATGGATTTTTATTTAACTTTTGAGTATGAGTGGAAATAAGGATTCTCCTTAATTATGTAATCAATCACATTTGGAACCATTTTGTTGATTGCTAATTTTTTATATCCCTATTTTTTCTCATAATTTAAAAACTTTATAAAAAGAGATGCAATAAATAACAAATTTTTGAAATTCTAATTTAATTTAACATTTCTCAGATTGAGTTAGGATCTTAGGAGGAATTTTCTATCTTTAAAATATTTTTTTAATCTTTTGCTAATTTTTTATATCCCTACTTTTTCTCATAATTTAAAAATTTTATAAAAAAAGATGCAATAAATAACAAATTTTTGAAATTCTAATTCAGTTTAACATTTTTCAGACTGAGTTAGGACCTTAGGAGAAATTTCCTATCTTTAAAATATTTTTTTTAATCTTTTGCCGGTTTAGAAATGAGATGTGAATTTATTAGTTTAGTTATTTAATGTGAACTACTTTTAAATTTGAATTATAACACTAAATTTTTTTAAAAAATCACTAATTCTATTGTTAAAATTAGAGTCAATTTGAAGTGGCTTTAAAAAAATATATTTTTTTAATGTCTTATTTAAAAAAAAAATTATTAACAAAAACTATTTTTTCTTTTATTTTTTGTTTAAAGCAACACATTCTTAGCTTATTAAAAAACACATAATTTGTTTTTTTTTAAGAAAAGTACTTTTTTAAAAAATGCTTTTTTAAACGAAAAAAGTACTTTTTTTTTCTAAAAAAAAGACTAATCCAAATCCATATTTAATCAAGTTA
>JASCZI010091217.1:21500-31598 GCA_036250425.1 Stylosanthes scabra | reverse complement strand
ATCTAGTTTTTCATTAGGTTCTTATGTTCATATTTTAGAGAGAGAAACTCCAACTTCTCTCTAGGATTTTTAGTTCAATTTCAATTCTCATCTCAATTCTCACTTCTAATTGTTCTTAGGATCCATACTTGTGCTAATTTACTTGTTGATTTTCTATTATAATTACTCTAGTTATTTCTATTATTCTTGTTCTTGAACTAGTTATTGTTACTTGTGGATTTTGCTTTGATTAATGAATGTTTGAGGTATTTTCATGAATTGATTGTGTTTGTTATTATTATTCTTGCATTTACTATCAATCTATAGTAGTGGATATTTGTTGATTGTTGATTTTCTCTTGATTCATGATGTTTATTTTCTATGCACATCAAGTGTTTGATGAAATGCTTTTTTAAATATGGAGTAGATTTTCATTCCTTGGTTATGGGTTGACTACATGGATGCATTTGAGTCACCTTAGCCTTGTTTGTATGATAATTGAGAGTGGTTTGTGTTAATTTAGATGCCATTGATGCTAGTTTATCATTAATTCTATAATGATTGGGACTTATGAGCCAAGATGGATTATTCTTGTGTTCATTAACACTAATCTAGTGTCTTAATGAGTAAACTAGGACTTATGGCTATGAATCAACCAAGTTGACTCTTCTCATCAAGTGACAATATTGGTGAGAAGTTCACTCTAGGATATTATCTATGTTTAGAGGTGACAAGGAAAATGTATTCCATGAAACCCATGACCATGGTACTTTAGTTACACTTGAATTAGCTTATTGATTGCTTGCTTACATCTAGTTCCATTTCTTGCTTAGTTAATTTCTTGTATTCTAATATTCTCTATCTTACTTGTTTATGAATTGTTGCATTTAGTTCCCTTACATGATTTATATTCTTGTTATTGTAGTTGCTAGTTGAAACTCTCAAACCCCCATACTTTCCTAACTAGTTTTAGTCCTTTATATTGATCATAAGTCCAAAGGAGAACGACCCGAGACGAAATACACTCGGTTTTATAGATTTTCATTGTGACATTTTTTCTAAATTTGTTCACTCTTCGACTACCGGTTGAGCTATATTTACAACGCTATCATGACTTGATTTCTAAGAAAGAAATTCTTAACTGGTCTTGGGGAGTGCATCAGGTAGGTTATGGTTTCTTTGTGTACAAAAATGGGAAGAAGAAGCTGGGGTCACAAGTAAATACCAGACTTACGACAAAACGGTGCGTTTGGGGTTTTTTTTGTTACCGGCGGATTTAGGGTCCAAATACGTAAATTCACCGGTAATTGCCTCCCAAAATCCGCCGGTAACGTCCCCTCTAAATCTGCCCGTAATTCCGTCGGTAACAGGCGCGTTTCTCGTAGTGTCTTGCTGTTTTTTCAGATAACATCAATTCCCTCTGTTTTTCGTGTAACTCGAATTCATAATTTCAAATTAAATCCCTCAATTAATACCGCATTTCTAAACTTATAGTTTTGGCTCACATGAGTTTCTTATATTAGTGAAGACTTACGATGTGTTTAATTATTTTGCATCATGTACTTACAATGTTTTCTTTTATGTCTGATCAAGGACTTAAAATGTAATAACTGTATTTACAATTTTAATTATAATCCATAAAATCGCTCATATCTTTTCATTTCTTGCTGTGGGTAAGGTTGTGGACTTGTATGTGGTCACGAAGGCGGAAGGCAAGAACTTTACACTTACCGAACAAATGATAAATGACATCAGAGAGAAAGGAAGAAAATTAAATATCTTAAACCAAACATTGCTAATGCTTGTTTAGTACATTTTGATTCATGTTGCTAATGAGAGAATTTTGGGCAGCTATATTGCAGCCAAATAATGCATATACATTCCTAAGTAACTAACTTTCAGAATAATGAATGCTTTCACACTATTACTTGACCTATGTTTATGCTGCTTAGTTTCACATCAATCCATTGAATGTGCCTAGCACTTACCAAAACTTCATTTTCTTTCTTTTTACCCTTTGCTACTTTTGGAAAATCTATTAAACCAAACTATCACTACATATATAATAGTGTTAGCCAAAGAATCTAACAGTTATTTACAGGATTGCCCTTTCCTACACTAAACCCAGAAGGCCATGAAAATCAATGAAAGACATTTTTATCACTCTCTGAACCCGAATCCGAATTGCTGGTTTTGGTATCCAAATCCCAACGGGTCACCTGAACTCGTCAAATACCGGTGGGTGAATACATTCGAATTCGGTTGAAATAAAGTGAAATTCTCATCAACCCGTTGGGTCCGAATGCCGCTCTGGACCTCCTCCTCGGTCGGGTTACCCGGCACAACCATAGTGTTGACGTCGCAGAACTGTGATCCGGAAGTGACATATAAGTCATTTCCATTGTAACCTGTTATCCCCTGGGATTGGCCTCCAAACTCAGGGACCGAGTCGAGACCCCCCGAGTTGACCCAGTCCGGGAAATTATTGCCTGTGCCGCAAAGGTTTAGCTTCTCCTCCTGCTGCAGCGAGTTAACCCGCGGCAAGGCAAAGCTCCTGTCATTGATATCCGGCAATTCGAGCATGTCGTCGATGTGAGACGATGAAGAAGGCGATGATCCATTGCTCCATTCTTTGCTCGAAAAGCATGGCATATTGGCCTTTTGTGATGAGCTCAAGTTCTTCTTGTATATCCGACACAAAACCCAATCATCTAGCTACATAACACAAATATTCATAAAAGAAATGTTAATACTTATAAAGAATGTTACTGCATGTAAAAAAACCGGCGTATTTTACCCATCGTAAAATGTTTACTTGGTAATTTTACGTGAATAATTACTTTTTTTAGTGCTTTATATTTTAAGAATAAATTTGTACCTTGGTGCTGCCGAGGCTCTTTTGAGAACCGTTGAGGAGACGGTACTCGTGCATGATCCAATTAGTTTTGGTCCCTTTGGGTGCTTTGCCAATGTAGAAAACAAGTGCTTTCTTGATTCCAACTTTTCTGCCTTCGGTACTGATTACTTTATCCGTTCCGGTAGCTTTCCAGTATCCAGAGCCTGCAACCCTATTCGGCCGCGAACCGTTTGGGTACTTCCTGTCCCTGGGACTGAAAAAGTACCATTCTTTCTCCCCAAAAATCGCCTTGCCTGCACAGAAAGAATTCCAATAAATACATATCTTTATCTCAATGACAACAACAATATAATGGCTCATCCAAGTGCAGAAGAATTAAAATATACCTGGGAGAATCCAAGGGTCGAATTTATACAAATCGATCTCGGCAATGATAGGAAGTGAGAAATGGTTGCCAGCAACCTTGCGGCATAGGTACTGAACAAGAAGCTCCTCATCTGTTGGATAAAACCGAAAACCAGGAGGTAAGCTCAATTGAGAGAGAGGGTCCTTCTCTGGGACTCCCATTATGCTAAAACTTACTGGAAATTTTTTTTTTTTTTCCTTGAACTCTTTTCCGTTTAGCTTTCTAATATTATTTCTTCATGAAACGGAATACATGGCGGTTATTTATATAGGAAGAGAGGGTGAAGACAAAATAAAAGAAATCATTTAGTAGCAGAATAGGGTAGCGGGACCCAGTAGAGTATGAGCCTCTGATAAACGGCCACGTTTCGGTTGGCAAGATTACTACGCGGACAACCTTATCTGCTTCTTGTACGGTCCTTGGGCCGCGCCGGATTCGATTCAATGAATAGTTGTATACTATAGAATGATATGATAATAATGATATAAAAATCTTAAATTTGAGTACTTTATATTAATCATGCCTAATTTTTTTGATTGCGTGTATTTGATAAACTATATATAAAGTCGATTTTTTTAATGGAGTTACGATGAACTGTATGATATATATCAAAATTGATGTGAAAAAAGTCATGTTTTTATATAATGTTTTGGAAATAGGTTTAATGTAGATAACCGTCACACAAGAAGAAAAACTAAAATAAAAAAAGTAATAATAAAAAATTGAGCGACTCATGCAGATAATGCTTACACGTAGTGGTCTGTGAAGAAGTGAGAAAGAAAGTTAATTAAGAAACATGTGTTTGCCTAATTTCCTTTTTAATTTTTCTTTTTCTTTTTTTTATCTCCTTTACTGCAGTTTTATCTTTTTTAGTTTTTTTTTTTCAAAAATTTCGGTCAATGTCATTCTTCACGTGTGTGTTTTTCCAGGGGACGGTGGACACGTGCCTATTGCAAAAATTGACAGTCGAAAATATATATTGTGACATTTATTTTATTCTGAGCTTGGAAACAATTATATGCATGGAATTTTATAATGTTTAAAAGAAGTTGAGAAAACGTTATAAAGTTGAATTGATAATGTAAAGTTAATTTCCGTTGCAGAATTTCATATTATAATTTGATTAATTTGATTACTATATTAATATAATCAATTTATAGCTTTTGTTGTAAATTATTTCCATATTGTCATTTTGACAAAGTGTCGAAAAATGATTAATTATTATTTTGGTGAATATATTAAGTTTGATTTAAATAAAGTTATTAGTCTACTAAGGTAAAACAACATATCATCTGAAATAGATATACTATTTTATTATAATTTATGATTGGTTAAACATGGATCTGAACTTTAATGGCAAAAGGGACAACGAAATTGAAAAGATTAGAAGCTACGCTGAATAAAAAATAAAAATAAAATAAAAGATGGTGCGGTTTTAAAAGGTTCATTGGGTGACACGTGGTGCATGAAATATGTACTTCCTTGTCTTCTTCTTTTATGTTGGTTTTCGCTCTTTACTTTCCTTCTTTAATTTCTTAGCTTTGCTGCTTAGGAGTTTCTTTCACTCTTCAACCTCTACGAGAAAGCTTACAAGTATTGATTGGGAGCGTGGCCTTTGAAGCTTTCAGGTAATTTTCAAGAAAAAAAGAAATGTGGAGACGTGGTTGGGCATGGTCAATAATATGAAGTGGTGTGATTCACTGAACTGTTGTACCTCGATTGTTGACATTTTAGATTTTTGTGAACGTGGACAACTTTAGGTTAAAGATAAGAATGAAAAAGAAAACAATAATAATAATATTAAAAACAATTGGTTAATAAAGGTAGTAGATACCATAAACTCTCAATTTAGTGTCATGCATGAACTCATCTTTTTTACAAGTTCAAGTGATTAAATAGAAAATTTTTATAAAATAATATATTTAACACATTTTTTTTTATTATTTGAGTTTTTTTGAGGTTGTATCATGACCAATATAATAATCCATAACTTATTTATGAACCTTATTTTGAAACTTAATTTTTGTTTAGAAAGTAAATATAACTAAAATTAAAATCAAAATATCTTGTTTGTAATTTTTTATTTCTTGTTACTATATATAAGGTAATTTTCAAAAATGTTTCATATTCTTTAATTTGTATGATACTTTACTCCAATTTTACACCGTTTAAAAAACTATTTAAAAATAATGCATTCTATAACATTTAAACCAAGAATCTAAAGAAAGTGAACTAACCTCACTACAATTAAACTAAGTTGCTTATTGTTACATGAAGTGATTTTTTTAATATATATATTATATAACAATATATTATATTTTTAACTAATATATATATATAGTGTGAAGTATTTTATTAAATACTATTTTTATATTTATTTAACTAATATTTTATTTTATATTTAATGTTTCCAAAATTAAATTTTTTACTGTATAAGAATATTAAAATAAATATTAAATTTTATATTATATATTTTTAAAATTAAAAAATAATAAAAATTATTAAGATTACCTTTTGTTAATTAATAAAAATAATAATATTAATAATTTTGTAACATTATTCAAAATACAATAATATTATTATTTTTTAATAAAATTAATTATTTTTTTAATTTATAAAAAATAATAATATTAATATAACATTAAAAGAATTTACTATTTTTTAATAAGTTACCAAAATATCAATATAATTATATTTTTAAAAATTACAAAATTTTTAATAAATTAACAAAAATAAAAATATTGAATATAAATAAAATAATATTTAATAAAATACTTCAGACTATATTATTAATTAGAAAATATAATAAAATATATATTAAAAAAATCACTTTATATTTCAAAAATCAAGTTAGTTTAGTGGTAGTGATGCTAGTCCATTTCCATTATATCTTTTGTTCAAATTTTATGAATTGCATTATTTTTAAATGGACAAAAATTTGCACTCTAAATAATGAAACTTCAAAACTCATCTTGCATAGGTGGTAATTTATTAGTCGATAAAAAATCATTAACTATACTTAAATCTACAATAATTAGTCTTTAATTTGATATACCAAAATAAAAGATATCATAGAAAAAAATATCATACTTTCAATAATATTTTGTATGGTGTGGTTGACTAATAATTAATAATATAAAAAAGGCATAGGCAAGCATGGCTTTCGGTTTTGGAATATGAGAAGTAGTTATGATCTGCCAGTCAAATTACAAAGGTGAAAGAAAAGAAAACGCATAAAATAGAGAATTATACTCAGCCATAAAAACGGACGTGGATGGAGGGATTATTTGTCAAATTGTCATTAAGTAAATTTGGTTTGTGTGTGGTATTTGTATACTTGTGGTGTTAGTGTTTTGACAAGTATACACTACGTAATAGGCTTGTTTAATTTTTCTTTCTTTTTGGTTGAGCTTTTTCTTTATGGTTGAGAAATATTATGAAAAAGTTTAAGATTATAATTTATAGGAGTGGCCGAGTGGCAGCGCAGTGAAGGTTGTGATGTGATGAGAGTTTTTACCACGTGTTATTTTGGGAGTGCAAGATGGCTTGAGTTTAATGGTCTAGTTTACTCTGGGAGGCTTAGAGTTCTGAAAAAAGTTGCCACAATGATCATGTTACTACGTGGAGAGACATTGATTTCCTGGACCTAACGAAGTGTCGTCACACCATCTGTACATTAAACGGAACATTCACTACGTTTCAATATTATATTATTAGAACAATTAATATAGAGGAAAACATGATTTGCTAAAACACACGCTAAAACACATGATTCACTCTCAGAAAAACTCCCAACTCGTGAAGCGTGCTTCTTCTTCCTCCTCCTCCCCCTTCTCATCTTCTTCTTGTTCTCCCGTCGTCTTCTTCTTCTTCATCCTCTTTTTCTTCTTATTCTTTCCTCTTCTTTTTCTTTTTCTTCTTCTTCTTCACCGCCTCCGTCTCCATCTCCATCTCCACCTCCGTCTCCGCCTCCGTCTTCATTTCGTACTCCGCCTCCACTTCGTACTCCGCATCTTTTTTCTTCTTTTTTCTCCTCCTCCTTCTTCTTTTATGTTACGTTGTTGTTGCTTCTTCTTCTCCTTCCTCTATTATGTGGTTGTTGTTGTTGTTCTTCATCTAACTCTTCTCATTCCTCTGTTATGTGATGGTGGTTGTGGTTTGTGTTATTTTGTTGTTGTTCTTTTTGTTGTTAAACCAAATTGAACAGAATGTTAAACCAATTTGACCAGAATTTTGATATCTAGATGAACAGAATCCCAAATTACTTTAGCATTCACCATTTAAGGGTTCAAGCACTCATAATCAAACCAAAAACAGAATGTAAAACGAATTTGAGTAGAATTTTCATATCTAGATGAATAGAATTTCAAATAACTTTAGCATTCACCATCCTAGGATTCTGCTCAAATTGATTTAGGATTCTGCTCAATGAATTTTTAAACTCTGCTCAAATTGTTTCAGAGGTATGTCCAATTGTATATGTTCGTGATATATTGAAATACTGCTCATATTGATTTAGGATTTTGTTTGTGTTTTGACGAATGCCCCGCGGCCGCTCTCGCGACCAGTTCGGAATTTCTTAATTTTCAAAACAGAGAGTATCGTTGTAGAGGAATCCAAACCAATTATGAGATTAACAGCAGGGTTCGTCAGCAAGAAAGGTGTCACAGAGCTTGTAACCAATTAAAAATACCGAGTATTGAACTCGGGTCGTTCTCCCTAGGAATTGAAATATTGTGGCTCGCGAATGGTTGTGAAAATATCGGGGTTGCAATGGTTGAGTATCGGTAACAAGAGCAAAAATAAGAAATAGCAAGAACTGATGATGATAAAGGGTGCTTGGTCTTGGGTTGAAGTATAATGTGTCCCTATGATCACCACTAATCCCAATTATGAATGATTGTCATGTAAGGCACAAAACCCGTTCTGTCAAACGGTCGAATGGGGGGAATTAACCCCGTTCCGAACGTCCTATGCGTACACAATAACGTAGAACAAAGGTCTCAACAGAACTCGAGTAAATCCCACGTCACCAGGAAGAACTCACCATGGTGAATTTTGTACCTAATTGAGTTTGTCTCATTTAAGGTTTTCCCGTTATTTCCATGGACATAGCGTCATCAGAACAGTTTTAACCCAGGCCTTAACCCATTCTTATCCTTAGGGATTAGTGACTAAGATCATCTACACTTCAACCCGTGACCAAGGCACAAGAACACTACTCCATAATTATAAGAAACAAAACATCAAACACTTGGTGGGCGTAGTAAATAAACTTGGTAAATAACAAGAGAAATAGCAAATCAAGATGATCAATGAAGTAAATAAGCAAGAGAATTAACAATTATCACTAAAGGAATAAGAAAATAACAATAGATCATAACAAGAATTAAATTTCAGCAATAAGAAAATAAGAACACAAGAACATGAAAGCTAGAGATGAGAAATAGAGAAATAGATGAAAGAAACAAGCATGGATTGCATTAATTAAACAAGAGTATTAATTAACAAGCATTCAAACATGAAATAAATGAAAGAGTTTGGCTAGTGAGAGCTGGAAATTGGTAGAGAAAATGAAGAACACTATGAACTAGAAGAGAGAAAATGAGAAAGATGGGAAACTCTCACAAATTCCTCCTAAACTATCTAAACTATGCAAATAAACCTAATGGTAGCGTGTAGTGTCTAGCCTCCTTTGTTCTTCAGCCACTCTCCCTTTATATAGAATGAATTTGGGCTTCAAAAAGGCTTGGCTAGGCCCCAAGACTTGAAATTCCACTTCTAGCCTTCAATTTTGGTGAATTTCTACTGCAGGATGCGTGTGCATCATCCATTGTTGCGCAAGCAACGCTGCTGGTGCTAGCAAGTTGCGTGCGCAACATTACTCGTTGCGTGGACAACTTCTGCTGACGCTAGCAGGTTGTGTGCGCAGCATTCCTTGTTGCGTGGGCAACTTCTGCTTGCCAGCAGAGTTGCTTGTGCAACATGCATAGTTGCGTGGGCAGCTTTTCTAGTTGCTTGTGCAACCTGCTAGCAACTCTGCTAGCAACATTCCTTCCTTCTTGGCTTCTCTTCATGAACCCTTTGCTTCCAATGCTCTCTTTAGCCTTTCCAAATCATTTCTCAATCCCTAAAATCCTAAAATACACTAGCAAACATATCAAGGTACCAAGAGGAATGAGATTATACTAATTTCACTCAATTCTAAGCCTAAATTAGCATGTTTATCAATCTTAGAACAATTATGGCAAAGGTTCACAATCATGGTTATTCACAAGCAATTATGTGGTTTTAGGTTGATAAACCCATCAAATATAACACATATTTTATCATGAAATATGGGTTCATCAAAATACCCCACACTTAAAAATTAGCATGTCCTCATGCTCAACTGAATAAAACCAAGAGGTGAATGGAGTTTCTTAAACTTTACAAAACAAATTCAAGAGTCATAAAGGGGAGAATGCACAAGGATCAATCTTATGGATGACATGACATTCAAAGAGAGATTAGATAATCATGCGCAAGAGTATGGGCAAAAGTATTACAGCAAATACTACCCCGAAAAACATTTAAGCTCAAAAGGTTTTAAACTTGTCTTACACCACAAGGAATGTTCTTAATCATAGAAGCGAGCTTAAGAACCCTTACCGGATGTGTATACACTCTATTCACTCAAGTGTCTAGGGTCAAAAACTCTCAATTCCTTTCTAATAATGCTTTTCACAAATTAATTTTCATTTAACCAATCAACATCAAATGTATATATGTGTGCAACATCAAGACGACTTTTCATGGTTGTAATGGGGTCAAGGTGAAGGTAGGAATTCATATTTGGCTAAGTGAGCTTGAAGAG
>JASCZI010091215.1:13053-26845 GCA_036250425.1 Stylosanthes scabra | reverse complement strand
GAAAGAATCAAATGGAAGCTTTTGCATGTTCCTAAGCCATGCAACCAATGAGAGAAAAGCCTTTTCAAAAAGGTGTCTCAAAAAGCAAAAAGCAAGAAAGAGAAAAGCTAGAAGGTGTCATAAAATTTTCTAGGGCATTCTTGGCTTTTACGTCTCAACTTTTACGGGGCGACTAAGGTCCAAAGACGTATTATAGCATCGCGCTATAATTCTAGCATTCCGTCATATTTCACATTTTACCGAAATCACGACCGGACGTTCCGCGACGAAAACTAGCGTCGCTAAAATGGTTCGAAATTCACACTTGAATCTCGCCACCCTTGAGCTACCAACACGGCTCATCTAGGAAATTATAATTTCCGTCGGAGATATTCTTCCTCAATATCCTCCGCTCGTTCTAAAAGCAGCCAAAACGGTTAAACCGTCGCCGGACAGCGCACTGTCGCTAAAAACAGAAAATCACTGAAACAGACAATCACTGGAGACGAACTCCACCTCAAACATATCTAGGGTATCTAAAACCCTTAAGCACGTCATCAACCATCAAAAGCACATAGCAAAGGCGTTCCACACGTTTCTGTCAGAAACAGGAATAGCAGAAAGACAGGGTTTTACATGGATTCTTCCTTAAAATGCTTCTTGGATGTTGAATGGCTGACGTATGACGTGAGGAGCCACGTACAACGTGTGCTCTCTGTCATATTTTGGCTTTTTGGCTTTTAATTCCCACGTATGACGAGCCACGTCATACGTGGGCAATAACACTTAGCCAATTTCTTGATTTCTTCTCTACTTCATTCTCCTTTCTTCAATCTCTCTCAATTGGTCTTTAATCACCTAAAACTCTTAGTGAATCATCTAAAAACAAAAACACAACTCAAAGAACATCAAGTTTGTTTGATTGATCAATAAATGACAATAATTCACCAAGATTATAACAATAATTAAGAGAAATTGAAGCTAAAAACAACCCAAGATGCACACGCATCAAATCTTATACTCAAGGTTGTAAACGGTTTATCAAGCACCTTCAAGCTTGGTGATAGTGGAACTTCTCAATTGTGAATTGAGAAAGAAGTGGATGTAGGCACAAGTTTCGCCGAACCACTATAAATTGTGTATTGTATTTCCTTCCTTTTTCTTTTACATTCAAGTTATTTATTTTATACAAGTGTATTTGCAAAGTAAAAGATCCTTGTAAGAACGTAAGTTTTGCCTTACGCCGTTTGGAAACATACTAAGCAAAACTCTTGAGTTGTTTAAATTCAAAGTTATTCAAATTTCCGCAAAAATTTATCATAGTTGTTTGAACACTCAGTTCACCCCCCTCTTGAGTGTTGTGCTTATTGACTAACAAAAATAATAGTCATCTAGAGTAGATATGTATATATTTAGTTCATTCCTAAAACATTATCCGATAGAGTAATGTTACGGAACTAATATTAGGGGACTAATAGGGAGCCAATGAGTGTAATTAGGGAAATAATAGTGATAAAAGAGGAGAGAGAAAAAAAGAAAAAAGCCTATTGGTTACTTATTGGCTAAAAAATTATAGTTCCTAAACTTTCTCTATACGATAAAAGATCACCTCGTTGATACTAATCATTCTCGGACAAAAAAAAAGAAAGAAAATATGCATTTGAGAATAAAAAAAATTGGCAATAAAAGAAATGTAACTTCTAAGATGGCTATGAATGGTAGATATGATGGCTACAAAATTTTGACAAAACTTAAGAAGTATTGCTAAAATTTTGTTTACAATTTTTTACTATTTCATAGCTCTTCTTAATCACACTATTTACCTCTTTGTTCTTTTTTTTTTCTCAAATAAAAAAGTATTGGCATGTGCTTATAATAGTAGAAAAGTGCGACTTTAATTTTAGCTACATTTTTTAAGTGTGGTTAAAATTTCATAATCATAGCCATTATCAAATTTTATGCTAACTGCAGAACATTAATACTATTTGCTTGTATAATTACTAAGAAAGCATCCAGAAAGAGTTGTATGAAACTGTACAATTTCTCAACAATCACATGAACTACAAGAGTTGGATTCTCTAAATGAACCTTTTGTTGTAAAAATTTTTGAAAAAATTTATCATAAAAAAAATTGAGTTTTAAATATAAAATTTAAAATATTATATTTATAAAATAAAAGATAAAAATTATGAGAAAATTTTATCATTAAAATTGAAAACAAAATAAAAATTGAAAGGAAATTTTGCTATTAATTAAAAAGTGTTTGGATTTTTGTTCAACCTAATAAGCGTACGAGTAAGTTTCTTTTTTATCAAAGTATAGGTTAATTAATTGACAAATGTCTAATTTAGTGAATTGATCTAAAAACATTATAATTTAATGATAGCAAAATAATTTAGCAATTTTAATTTTTTTTATAAAAAAAACAGAACATTTCTTTCAAATTTGTGTTTTTGTATAAAAAAAAATTGAGGTAGATATATATATCAATACTCTGCGCGTTACACGGGAAATACTCTATTATATAGGAAAGCTCTACGATGGTTGGATGTGCAACCTTTTTTGCGCAAGCAAATGTCAGAAAACGTGACTAATATCTTGCATCATGGTTGTTAGTAATGAAATCAATCTCTATTTATTTTGGAAAATATCACATGTAGAGCTTCCTTCTAAGTTACGGCTGCCACTAGTCCACCCATGGATCAGTGCGGGTTTTCAAGTGGTTTGTAGTGAATTGGCCAGTTTTCAACGAGTTTAACTACCATGACTGGTTCAACTATGTCAGCGGTAGACATTATTGCTCAAACCGAATACATCATCGATTTTTCGGTCGAACCAACCAGTCTAATCCTTTTCTTACAACTATCGATATGGCCTCTATTAATGAGGAAAATAAATAATTTAAAAGTTAAAATATATTAGTTATTAAATTTATGGTTGATTTATGGATACTAATTTATGGATGACTAGCTTTATTAATTAATAACTAGAAAAAACCGAAATTGATTTAAGGTTTTTAAACATTCTTTTATTTTATAATTTTCAATTACAAACGCAAATGTAACAAACTTATTACAGTATGACCAAACTAGCTAGAGATCTAAAACATTAGATAAACAAAATAAGTCTGTAGCACATAATATAGGGCACAAATTATAGCATCGAAAACCACCATGGTTATTGATGGTGTATCTTATTTAATTTAGGATATATATATTGTTTTTGCATTATTTAGTTCTTTCTCTCCTTATCAACCTTCTCATTCAGATTATCACACCATAACTCACTTTGCTTTCTAGTGAATCAACTTCATCATCATCTGGAGGAGATTCTGCCCAAAAAGTTCGATATCCATAAGTTACTTCTCCCTCATCATCATCACGCGAATTAAACGGTTTTCCAAAACCTGTTTCTTCTTTTTTAGCATCACGTGGATCTTCCTCATCAACACTAGGAGTTTGTGCTTGAAAGAGAGGCTGACTATAATGACCTGCTTTCAAGCCTTCGCCGTCGTCGACTGGAGGCTCAGCTCGAAACAAATGACTATAATGACCAATTTTCAAGCCTTCGCCATCGTCGACCGGAGGCTCAGCTCGAAAGAGATGGTTGTAATAACTACCTGATTTATCCTCAACAATAGGAGGTTCTGCTACTCGAAGGACATGGCCATAATAAGAACTCTGTTGTTTGGTACCACGTGCACCGATAGAAGGTTCGACTATAGTTGTAGAAACTTTGGATGGCTTGGTTTCTGTTTTTGAAGGCTTCATCATTTTGCGATGCCATAGTACTGCACCTCCATCCTCATCATTGTTCACTTTTTCTATAATAAAAATATTTATCGAGGGACAATTAAAAAAAAAAAAAGTTGAAACACTTTAAAAGTGTCTTATATGGCATTGAATCTAATTTTGGTGTAATGTCAGCATAAATGTATTTTACATATGCATCCAATTATATAACGTCATATTATAAAAAAAATATTTTTTCTTTTTATATTGACTTTTTTCTTTTTATATTGACTTAAAAGAATCGATGTAATTGCATGACTATGTAAAACATTTTACAATGTTAATGCATCAAAATTTAAACTCATATTAAATTTCTAAATTATTATTTGTATAGTTAGATAATATGAAATGTAATAGGCATGTAATTACGCATATTGCATAAATATTATCTCTCAAACATTATTTAGAAGCTGAGGGCTTACTACCCTATATAGTACTTGTAATAACAACTTTCTTTAAATTTTAAAAAAAGTGCATATTATTTGACATATTTTTTTATTTCAGTATGCATTTTATACAAACAATTTATTGTGTAGCTGATGTTTTGTGTGTATATTTACATATGATTTTTTATAAATATAAATTTATTTATGGCCAACAGATAGACAAAAGAAAAATATAACTTATTCTGTATGTTTTATGTAATCCTTCATTTTAATTTGTTGTATGAGATATATAAAGTAGTAGATAATTGTTTTCTTTTTCCTCCAAAACATCAATTACCAAACCACTAAATTATTTTGTTCAAAATAGCTATTAACATTTATCATTATATATGAATAATTAAATAACTAATCAGAAAAAGGTGGAAAGGTGCTTCACCGATATATTGAGACAAGCTATTGATGGCAGCTTCTGGGGGTGGCGTTGTTGTCGTTGTAGTCGGATTGTAACTAATAGAAGGATAAACCCAGTCATTTATTGAATCTTTAAACTTTTGATCCTTCACATTATCTTCTGTATTTTTCCATTGAGACGAATAATTATGGGTAAGAAAGTATAATGCATAATCATTTTATTATCAAATAATGAAAATATATAATAAATTGTATTGTTATAATGTATGTCTTGATAAGAGCAATATTTGATTATATAAGATAAAAATCCAATTTTAATTTAGAACATCAGCATGCACTAAAGAATTTATGCTTAGCAGGTAGGGGTACTAGTTGTAATGTTAAAATTATTTTTTGGATAATTAATTACGTGAAGGATTATATATATTTTTGTAATTTAATTTGTTATAATATATTTATTCTATTAAGATAGTAAGTGTTTTATCTTTCTTTATGTTGCTTGAAAAATAATACTAAAGCTCTATGTGTATTTAAGATTTAATTACTATGCTTATTTATACTATTTTAGAAAAAAATTAATTAAGGTCATATAATTAAAATTTTGTTTTTAGTATAAGAGTATAATTACAAATTTTTAAATGACAAACACTTAATAAAAGTTATTTCAACAACAAACTGCTAGAGTAGGGTTATAATTAATTCCAGTTATATTTGGTGAAAGATGTAAAGAGTACAAACTCACCTCGAGGCAATTCATGAGCTAGAACATGAGAAGATATGAAGAAAATCAAAACAAAAACAAAGGAAAGATATGCCTTTGAATTAGCCATATCACCAATCTTTACTAGTAGAGAAACAAAGAAGGGATGGAAGAATGTGTAATGAATTAGGCAAATATATATAGGCTAAGATCATGCATGGTAATCACAAATAAAAAAATATGCATGGCCTCTTGGCCAATATAAAAATCAATTATAAAAAATAATATTAATTTATTTAATTTGGTAACTAAAATTGTTAAGTGAAGAGTCAAGTATTGATCAAATACGAATATAATTAAAGTAACTTGATATTATTTTAGGGAGAATAACATTGATTCTACCCTCCAAAGATCAACATATATATTGTTGATAATCACTAGTAATTTTTAAAAAAATATGTACGCAGTAATACCTTGCGGTGAAAGATACATAAAGATTAGTTTATAAGTGTTTATCTTTTAGATATGAATTTTTCGGTGCATTCATGATAATTTAGTTAAATTCTAATTTAAATTTGACTAATATGCTTGCGCTGTATGGATTTTGAAATTATGTATTTTAAAATAAAACAAATTGTGTTATGTACCTAGAATGTAGTTAAACTTTTCGAATTTGAATTCTTTAAAGTGACTAAATTAGTAAAATGATTAAACGAGAAATTAATCACACTATTAAATTTGTAACTTTCACCATATTTGATTCATATTTAGTAATTAAACACTTTTCTTCTTACTTTATTAATTTTCGAATCTTGATCCAAACTTTTCACCCCTTTTATTTTATTTTACTAATATTCTTTATCTATGTTGAAGAACATGTTGTGTAGTATTGAACTATTTAAAATGTATAAATTATTCATAGATATCAAATAAATTAAAAAGGAATTAATTAAAGGGTTAAAGGAAGATTTCATTCATCATATGCTTCTCATCAAAAGCATATGCACAAAAGCAAAATCTTGTCTTGTCTTGGTAATAACAATAAACTCATCTACTACTATATTACATGTAATACCCCAATATTAGCTAACTATGCCGCGGATATATTTACCCAATACTAAGATACTACGGACACTCAACACGACCGAAATACATGAAATCCTTTCTTAACACTTGGAATAAGGTTTATTTATACCATAATAGAGCCAAGGACCTCGATTTCTCACTTACATATCATAATATTATTAAGTATAAATGTAATACTCCAAGCTTCAACCACACAGCTTAAGTCTGAGCCGGTGGAATTCAAGGTAATTACAATTTCGATACGCGAACTAAGACAAGATGCTAAAGAATAGAAGGAAGACATGACGAGGAGCCAAATTAGGTACATATATATAATAATGTTACGTATCTCAGAGTAACGCATCGTATCCGCACGGAGTACAGAATATGAGTTAGTTATACAACCCTCAAATGTCATCAAAATACATTATACATACAACCCCGATACACTCTAAATCCAAATACAATACAAAGACGAAATAACTAAGGCACGATCCCTCCATGGCCTTAGCCGGCTGCTAAACTACTAGTTACCACCTGCATCTGAAATATTTCAACAACAACGGAGTGAGAACCACAAATTCATGGGGTTCCCAGTACGGAACAAGCGCCCCACGCTTAACTCTTATATCTACCTAATCCCAAGGGTCATCACACAAGAAAAGTACAAGAAGAGCAAGTAATTTCAATTAAGCAAGTACACAATTAGGAGCAGGCAATATACAAATAGGCACACCCAAACAATGTCACGCAATATGCAAATGATGTATGCCTAGTTCCTATAGGCTAAGATGAGCTCATCCGATCACTTATAATAGCCAATCCCGACCGGTCCAGTACTAGCTTCGGACAACCATCGTTCGTACTTCCCCGGAGGACCATTCTTCCCGGCCCCGATCCTAAACGATCTCTTATCTCATCAATATATATCTGGGGGTTCCCTTCTCCTTTCATTGACTAAAACCTAGGTTGGTAGCCGGGGACGCTGGCAGGAGGCCCCCTGCCGTTACCGTAAACCGCGACGTTAGTTCTTGTCCCACGTGGAAACAAGAACCCCACAGGCACTTACTACTCCCGATGGTCCGCTGTCGCCGTAAGCCGAGTCGTTAGCCCTACAGGACCCTCTAGACCTAGGCTCACGGTTCTTATTTTATAAAAGAATTTAAGTAGTCTAGGAAGTGGATCACGTTATACCTCCAATCAGATTCCTTATTTTCAAAATTTAAGAAGGTACGAATCGATTCGAGTATCTCTCGAATCGACTCGACATGTAGTTCAAGTTTTGTTTAAATCGTGTAAAAGGGCTTCGAATCAATTCCCCTCCTGACCGAATCGACTCGCCTTGGATGAAAGTTCTTAAAATCTGCGAAGTCCAAGAGTTCGAGTCGACTCGCCAGTATGGCGAATCGATTTAAGAAATTAGTTTTAGCCACTGCCCAAAAACGAATCGGTTCCGCTCTCACTTCGAATCGATTCTGTGTCCTTATACAAACGTCTTTTGAGAAAACCTTTTCTAGAATCGACTCGAGGAAGGTGCGAATCGATTTGAGAAAAACCTTTTAATCTCTGTTCGAAAACGAATCGGTTCGCCCCAGATCAGAATCGACTCAAAACACTTAACAAATATTTCATTTTCTGAACACCTCGTTCGAGTCGATTCGATCCACATACGAATCGATTTAAGTTTGAAGTTTGAGTCCCTGCCCAGAAACGAATCGGTTCAGAGGATGAACGAATCGACTCGATGACCACGAAATTCAAAGATTTTAAGGAGTTTAGGTCCAGCGAGTCGGTTCGACACCCCTGGAATCGATTCCTTCGTGAGAGAACCTGCATTTTAAACCAAAACCCTGTTCAAATCACTTACCATTCTCAAACAAACCATACCATTCCATCATTCATCACATATCATCATCTCATCTCAATTTCCACGACTCAATCATTTCCAATCCACTTCCTATCTACTCAATCCATGTTTTAAAACACAATTCATCACCCACAAGCATCATGAAAACATATAATCACATGCAATTCCACAGTCAAACAAACAATTCAAGCATGCAACTCAAGAAATCACATAGATACAAGCTCTAAGCTAAGGAATCCTACTCCGTACCTCTTGTAGACCTCCCCAAATGCTATGAGCCCTAGCTTCTCCACTCAATCCTTCAACTCCACTAGCTCAATTGTTGCCTCCTTAGCTTCAATCTATGCCTAGTGTCCCCTAATTCATGGAATTTCCATGATGTTCACAAAAGCTAGTTCAATACTCAAGAAATGGAGAAGAATTGAGAATGTGGTTACACTAGTGCTACCCATACCTTGATCCTAGTGTGTATACGTAGGTGGGGACGTGAGCTTCACGTAGCCGGCGACGGTGCGGCGATCGGAGCTCCGGTAAGTGAGTTGTGATGAATTGGAGGTGAGTGTTGGTGGTAGAGTGAGAGAGTTGAGAAAAGAGAGAGTTGAGTCGTGTTTGTTGTTGCTGTGTTATGTTGTGTTGTTTTGGTTGAGTGGGTAGGTGTTGGGTCCTTGTGACCCACCTCACTCACTTGACCCGGTTGGGTCACCCAATGGAGCGTGTACCAGTTTTATTCCAATTAATCCTAATTATATTTAATTTACGTTAGTTTAATGTTGCGAGTGTCACAATAAACATAGCCCAAAAATGGTTCCACACAATACACAGCAGAACCTGCGAAGTTTAGGCTCACAACCGGATACAAGGTCCTAATTTACATTCTAAACCAACACTTCTAGTTCTCCACACGACAAAACTGAAAACTTGATTCTTGGAGCTGCTAGACACCGTGAAACACAAGGATACTTCGCCAACTCCTCAAGCATTGAACCTGTACCTGAAAAGTCAGATAATATACAAAGTGAGAATCCTCAACCCACGGGATTCCCAGTACGAATAAAGCGCCAAAACTATAATAAATAAGCTAGCAGGACCACAAGATGCGATCCTACTCGACACTCGGGTTTTCTTTGTTACTCACATATGTAAGTATGCAATTCTCTCTAGGTTCCCAACCCGTGATCTATTCGCTTAGGTAACATAATTTGTTTTATTTACCAGTTCATATTCCCATACCCTTAAAGCTGGTAACCATATCTTACCTTTATCATCTTAATCAGGTTAAGCACACCGACAAAATTGTAAAGTCAGAGCAGTCAAACACAAGCAAAGCAACAAGCACAAATTATCACATATCAAGTACAAGCAAATGCAATCACATAGGCACACCCAATCAAGATCAAGCAAATGTATATGATGTATGTCTATTCCTACGGCTAAGATGAGCTCATCTAGTCGGTTATTCTAGCCAACCCGACCGATCCAGTATATATCCCGGACCACTATCGAACGCACTTCCTCGAGGACAACTTATCCAATGCCCTGAACGCTTACGTTCTTTCTCATTTATATATACATACATGGGGGTTTCAGTATCATATACCCTTATCCCTCCAAAGAAGGCCGAGACGTTAGCCCATAGGCCCCTCATGTGCACTTGCTTGGTGAGCCGAGACGTTAGCCCGAAGGCCCCTCACGTGCACTCACCGTGGGCCGAGACGTTAACCCGAAGGCCCCTCATATGAACACACTACATCCGATACTCCACAAGATTCTAGGCAGGTCACGTTAGATTTCAAACCCGCCATATAACCTAGCTTGCATAACGGTACCCTTTTGGATCAAAGCAAGCTCTATACATGAGATGAATCTCTTAAAACATAGGTGGGATATCATTCTTACTCATCAAATTCGCTGAAAACCAAATCATTCATCATCAGAATTGATTTTGAAGAGGAAGAATCAACTCTGAAGGTATTTTGAACGTTAAATTTGAATTCTGGACACATTAGAATCGATTCGGGAAGTCCCCGAGTCGATTCGTAATTCCAAGCCACTTATGAATCGATTTGGTGTCCTTCCGAGTCGACTCTAAACCCTTTGGAAAATTTGTGAAAAGAAAAACCATCAATCGAATCGACTCTGAAGTGGGCAGAATCGATTCTAATTGAAAAAGTTTATCCTCTGTCCAAACTTGAATCGATTCTCAGAGATTGAGAGTCGACTCGTTGCTCACGAAACCCAGATTTTGTTCTTGAAATGGCACAGCGAATCGACTCGAATGCGTCAAGAATCGATTCTACGTAACAATACTGCATTCTGCAGAGTTTTCAAAGATTTAGTCTCTCAAAACCATTTGCTCTCAAGGCCAAACTTAATCGTTCCAAAGGCATTTTAAAGACATTAAAACCTTCTTCAAAGCCATTCTTTTGGAAATCATTTTCATTCAACGAAATCAAAGTTACGGGGCATCAAAGTCGCCCAAAAACACAGTTCCATAAAATTCGGGAAAACGATTCTTTTCTTTCAAAACCTCTTCTAAATGCCACATTCTCCATTAATTCCACACCTCTATACACCTGACCCCAAGGGTCTCTTCCATATAACCATTTCATCTTATCTCAATCACATGTATAGGCTTATCATTCATATCACTAACACATATAAGCATCATCAATATCAACCACATACACAACCATCATTTCACAGCACACACATCACATCAATTTCATCAATTTCACCTAATTGTGGCTTATACTAGGTTCAACTAGCCTAGGTGTTCATACCAGATTATAAATTGTAGCGATGAATCTAAATTCGTACCTGGACACCAACTCAACGCTTACACGTGATTTCCTTCGCGTCAATGAGCATCCAAGCACCCAAATTCATCACAATGTATCACCTACAACACACAAACGTGCAAGCAAACACCAAAATCCACACTCTATTAACCTAGGGTTCAATCAGAAACATCAGGAACATGGGTTGGAACGTTTTACCAGAATTCTCAGCTCATGTGCTGTGAATACTATGCTCAAAAGCAAGCTAGATCATCAGCTAAACCACAAAACTCGAAGAAATTTCAAGGTGGTTAACTCAAATTCGTTCGGAACTTCAGAGATAAGAACCAAAAGGAAAATGTGATACCCATACCTCCTACTTGGTATAGAGTCGAAGAGGACGGAGAGAGCTTCGCATAGCCGCAAACGGTGCGTCAATCGGAGCTCCGGTGTGAAAGTTATGGCGGCCGGAATTGGCGGGTGAGTATGACACCACCACCACCACCATACGTCTCCCTCTCTCACTCTCATGCTATTCTTCTTCATTTAATGAAGAGTGCATGGTTGCTTGGGCAGCTGGTGCCTTATGAGGGTGCCACTCGTTAATGGCGGTTCGGTAATTTCGCGGTTTGGTCCGGTTCGGGCCAAACTTTTAGCGAAAGTGTTCGTTTCCGTGTCCTAAATTTAATCGTTTTCACTTTAAATCTTCATGTCAAATGGCGTTAAGTCGGCGTTGTTACTTTAGTTGATGGTTGGGGGTTTACATTACAAGTATCTAACAACAGCTTCTTCAGCCGACACGTGTCCCAGACAAGTTCACAAGAGACTTGCAAACATTTATGGCAAAAAAAAACAAATACATGTGAGAACAGTAAAAAAAAATGGGCGGGAGAAGAAAATTGAAAAATCAAAGATTCCTTCCTTGGAAAGAGTGATCTCAAACCTAACCTGTGTAAAGGAAAAAGCAAACATTAAAATGTTATAAAATTTCAAATTCAAATTAAATCTACTATTTATTATTAATATTTTTCCCTCCTTTACATCTCTCCCCTTCTCCTATATATAGACCTTCAAATTTGATAAAAAAAACTCATCATTCACTCTCCATTTAACTAATACAATTTCTTTTTATCCAATGCCAGGTGCAAGGTTGCAAGGTTAAGAACAAACTTCTCATGATTCAAATCGATTCTTTGTTCATGAAAGGTGAGCAAAATTTTTTTAGTTTCATTGAAATATCTCTTTAATCTTTGTTCTACCTTTCCTTTAAAAATGTTTGTATCTCATTTCAAGCTCCAATGCTACTTAATATATTTTGAATGCACTTCTTAGAAAAGTTTAAACACCATTCAAATATATGTTAAAATATCTCACTATGATTCTTTTCATGATTGTTCAATGCCATATTCCAGTGGTAAACAAAGTTTTCATGATTCTTTTCCAGATTATAGCTTCTGGCCAACATGTGTTCTAATCATTGAAATTGAGTACAAAAAAATTGTTAAAATATCTCACTATGATAACAATATAACAGACCTCCTAACAGAAATAGCCTACTGGAAATCAAGAAGATAACTAAAGTTAAAAAAGCAACGGAGAAGAATTACCAGCTAGGGCATGGAAGAAGATTCCCTGAGAGGAATATCTAGTGGGAACAGTTTGGCAAAACTAAACTCTGACAACGCTGTTCAATGGAACTCATGTAAAATCTCCAATTTTAGCTTTCTAACGCAACTAAAACTACATCATTTGGAGCTCGATAGCTTAAGTTATCTTCGTTTTAAAACGAAGAAGTCATGAGCGACTAATGAGGAATTTCGTTTTCAACAGAAAATAAATTCTACAGAATTTATGGAGAAGAATTTCAAAAGTTGATAGAAGAAAAAGTTTGTTTATTCGACGAGGCAAATCATAAGCAAAAGTAAAAATTTTCGCCGTTGCAAGTTTTTCGCAAACTTTCTCCGAAATTACCAAAATGCCAGTGGTGACTCGGTTTTCGGAATTTCTCGAAACTGGTCTCTATGGATAGCATTTTATCCATAGTTAACACTATGAATGATAAAACGCATCATATTGGTGATTTACTTAGCCGGTTTTAAAGATTGTTTTAACGTTGAGATAAAAAACGGTTAGACCAATTTGATCAGTAATGACCGGTTTTCAATAAAATAAAAAATTTGGAGTAAGTTTATGATTTTTAACATAATTGTTACTAACTACTGTCCAGTAGTAACACCCGCAGAGTTCAGTTAAATTGCGGAAATTACTGCGAACAACTTGGTGACTCAAATGTCATGGGACCAATTGGAAATACTTAATTAAGATGTCTATTATCAATGGTTAAAAGGATTTGATGTCAGGTTGAAGGGTTGATTTTAAACGAATTTTCTAAGTTAATGTGTTTTATCGAAAATAAATCTTTATGAAACTTTAAGAAGTTGAGGCCATGGTTCCATCCACTAGATGAACTGGTCCAAAAAGGAAACAAGTTCTGCTTTAATACTTAAAATGTTAAAAGATTCAAGTAAAAGAGTTAAGATTCATTAGTTAAAAACTTGGTAATTTTAGTTAAGTTTTGCTAACAAAAGAATGGTAAAAGTAAATAATCTATTTTATGTCATTTTAATAAATAACCTTATTAAAATAGTAATAGTATAAGTTTAACATGTTAAAAGTGATTTTAGATGGTAAAAAGAAATTTAAAAACAAAACTTAAAAGCTTTTGGGCTAAAACCGAGAATTTAGTAAAGTTAGGGGTCAAATTATCAATAAAATAAAAAGTTTGGGATTAAAAGATAATTTTGAATAAGTTTGGA
>JASCZI010091215.1:0-10306 GCA_036250425.1 Stylosanthes scabra | reverse complement strand
CTTTCACCACTCACCACGCCTAGGTGTGGCAGGAAGGCCCAAAACCATGCCAAGATCAAGTTTTAACTTGGCCAAGCGCCACAATCAGCCCATGACCGCGCCAAGGTCACGCTAGAGCGTGAGCCCAGCGCGGATCCAGCCTCAAGCAGCATCCATGACCGCGCCTTGGTCAAGTAGCAGCGTGAGCTAGGCGTGACCACTCACTCAAGGCCCAAAACGTGATTCAACCTCCTCTCCAAGCAGCTCCAAGCCCAACTCTGCAAGTAATCTGAAGATCAGTGAATGTAAATTAGGTTTAGGTTTATTATAAATAGGAAAGTCATTCGTTCAGCAGCAGCACCATCATTCTACCTCATTCTCATATCTTAGGTCTAATTACATATTTCAATTTCTCTCTTTTCTTTATTACGTTCAGTCACATTACAGATTAGGATTAGGGTTCTTCATGACTTCTTCTTCTCTGTTTTGTGAGTTATCTTCTATCATGAGTAACTAAACTCCATCAAGCTCAGGGGTGAGAGCTCTGTTCATCCCAAGCATAGATTCCTAATGCAATTTCAAGTTTTCTTCTACTGCAAGTGTGATTTTCAATTCAAGGATTAATTCTTTGTTCTTCATTATTAAAGAGGCGGATCTACTGAGAGGTAATCTCCTCTAATTTATTTGATTTCGATATTTGAGAAAATTAGAGATTGAGTGTGTTTGAGAATTAATCCTCATAATTGATTAGTAAATTAGAGATAATACATTGATTAATTATGCACTTCTTTATGTGAATTCAATTAGGGTTTATTAGATTAGAGATAACTAATTAATTCTTTTTGTGATTAACATAATTAAATCAGATCTGTTCTTCACCTCTTTTCCGATTTGATTAATTAAGAGATTAATAATTAATTAGGATTAGAGAGACTAAATCACTAAGAGATTAGGGTTTAGTTAATTAGGGTTCTATGTGAATTGATGATTGCTTGCATGTGAAGTAACTTGTTTATTTGAATAAGGGTTGTGTTTGGGTGGACATCTCTTGTTCCTTGGCTTGTTCTCCATTATTATTAATTTTTCCTCAATTATTGCTTGCTAGCCATTGTTTGAATCCTTGAATTTCCAAGTTCTGTCTTCTTTTGCTACTGTCACGTTCTTCATAGTGCATGTTAGCTTTATTATTTAAATTTCCTAGTCTCCAATTCTATGTTTGTGCATGTCCGTAAGCTTAGGATATTTAATTAGTAATTGTTTTCATAGTTTGCATGATAGGATTTAATTACTAGGTCATTGATTTTGCATGATCTTAAGTGATTAGGATTAATTAGGATAATATTAGATTTGATTAGATTTGATTTTTATTTGTTTTGATTTGTTTAGCATTAATTAGGATTAGATTTAGATATATTATATCTCTCTTGATTTTTATTTAGTCTAATTAGATAATTAATTGATCATTATTGATTAGTCTATTAATCTCCGTGGGAACGATACTCTACTCACACTTTTATTACTTGATACGATCCGGTGCACTTGCCGGTGGAAGTCTGGGATTCCGAAAGGATTTTGGACATCAGCAACTTTTTACATACTTTACACACTTAAACACTTGTTCATAAACTTGAAGAACTTCAAAAAAACTTCAGCCTAAAACCGTGTGAACACTTGAAGAAGTTCAAGGAGATTTAAGCATATTTTAAGGTTCAAAATTACTTCTAAATTCTCATCTCTTTTATCAACTTCTTTTCTTTTAAACTTGACACTTCTATTACCATTCTCATAATCATTTTAAATCTGAAAATATATTTCAGAAAATTATTAGAAGCTATTAACTCTTTTATTTAAATTATTTCATGAAACTAAGAGTTTTACTAAAGGTACTTAGCTTTTTCTACAAGAAATCCAAGCTTAAGTGAATTAAATTCTACAAACTCTTTTCTTAAGAGTTTTAGGCCAGCAAGGCCAGCATGATGATGATGATTATTTGATGTGTTTTAGGTGTTGTTGGTGAGCTTACCACTTCTCAAGATCACATACAAAATCAAGGGCCAAAAGTGTAAGGGTTAGGCTAGTAATTTTGTGTGTATTTTGTTGATTTATGTTCTTTTGATGATCTAACCTGTGTGATGATGCTTGATGAGTGTTTGTAGATATCTTGAAGTAAGCTTGGTAGTTTGAATGTTATGGATGATACTAAGCACAAAACTTAGCATCTAAGCAAAAGTGATGCTGTCAAGAATTTGGACAGCATAACAAATGAAATTGTTTCAATCACAACTTTTGCTATACTTAATGGATTTTCGTAAAATTGGTCTTAAAATAAAGTTTAATATGTCCACTTTAAATCTGAAAATTTTTAGAATTAAACGAATTTTCTACGTTGAGGAAATTGGCTACACACGAAAACTGCTCTTCTGATTCAGAAACCTGTCCTGTTTTGCAAGCAACAACTTGTTTCACTCACAGTTCTCAAACCAGTGGTTGGATTAACACCAAATCAATTTCTTTGGAAATATTCATATGTCTAATTTAAATCTGGAGATTTTGGGCTTAAAATGATTTTTGTACGAATTTATATGAATTTTTGAAGTAGAACTGTTTTCTGGTTTCAAAAACAGAGGCAAGTGTTGGAGCAGAAAACCATTTATTTTACTGGAAATAACTCACTCCACTAAATCGAGCCAAAATATTTTTATATAACTCCTTAAGATGTTTAAAAAATCCCTATTAAATTTCAGAAGTTTCCGATATGTAGTTTAGAAGTTATGAATTTTACAAGATAAGTGGTTTTAAGGAAGATCAGTTCTGTCCGAGATGCAGAGCCGCAAATTCTAAAATGCATGTATTATAATCTATAAATTATTTTGATATGGGATCAAAAATGACAGATTTGGGTGTCAGTTATGAATAATTTTGTAAAGTTTTAGAGCAATACAACATTTGTAGAATTTTATAAAAATAAATCACTGAAACTGGTTTCTGACTGGAAAACTGTTCTGGCTGCAATATTGGCTGTACTTTGGAAAAGCTTGTCTTTTAACCTATAAATTATTTTCAACTGCAACCAAAGGGAACCTTTTGATACGTAAGTCCCCTATATTTCTGTAAAGTTTCATAACCTTTGAGTAAGTTTATGATTTTTAACATAATTTTTACCAACTACTGTCCAACATTAACACCCGTAGAGTTCAGTTAACTTGCGGAAATTACTGCGAACAGCTCGGTGACTCAAATGTCATGGAACCAATTGGAAATACTCAATTAATATGTCTATTATAAATTATTAAAAGTATTTGATGTCAGGTTGAAGGGTTGATTTTAAACGAATTTTCTAAGTTAATGTGTTTTATCGAAAAATAACTCTTTATGAAACTTTAAGAAATTGAGGCCATGGTTCTAGCCATTGGATGAACTAGACCAAGAAGGAAAACAAGTGGTGTTTTTAATATTTAAAACGTTAAAAGACTTGAGTAAAAGAGTTAAGATTCATTAGATGGTAACTAGGTAACTTTTGTTAAGCTTTAGTAGAAAAAAAATGGTAAAAATATAATTTTAAAATGTTAAAAGTAATTTTAGATGGTAAAAAGAAGTTTAAAATAGAATTTGGAATTTTTTGGCTAAAATTGAAAATTTAATAAAACTAGGGGTCAAATTATAAATTAAGGTAAAGTTTGGGGCTAAATTGTAAATATAGTTAAGTTAGGTGCAATAACCATAAATGATATAGGCTTTAGGGTTTAAAAAGAAAATATTGATTTATTAAGGCCAAAAATGTAATTATGAAAGGTTAATTTGTTAGTAAAGAAAAACTAGAAACTTAACTTGACTTAAAAGTGAAATTAGTAGTTTTAATAAAAGGTTTATAAGTATAATCCTATAATTTTAAGGAAACATAATAATTATTTAACCATAAATTAATCTTATTAAAAATTATATTAATCTAAGAAAAGTAATGGAAGGCAAAACGAAGCAAAACCGAGCAAAGTGATACGACAAAACATTACGATCATAATAACAAAGGATAATCTATAACATTTAAGTCCGAGAGAAGCAAACACCATAACTAAGTGATGACATAACCGAGGATAAAATAGTAATTTCACTTTAAGAGAAGAGTAAGTAAAAGAATGACTAAGATATCATAATGCAAGGTGAGAGAATAACGGATTCATAAATGAAAACGACTTTATGATTAGCAAGGATGGTGGTTTCGTCCCGCTTGCTCAGTACTATTGAAACTTGTGGGGACGGTGGTTTATTTTGTCCCACTCACAGTTTAATGAATACGGCCTCAGTGAGGATGTCGATACGTAACAATTACCATGATCAAAAGTACTAAAAGATGTCTATGACTATGATATGCCAAGTAAATGATAACATGATTGTAATGTTTCGGTTAAGCCGGTCTATGATTAGCCATAGAGGGGTCGCTCCCCAGATATGGTAGTGACGCCGGGTAGCCATGGAGTGGAGTGGTTACTCCCCAGATACGGTCGAGGCGCTGTTTCTCCTGTGACGAAGAGAATTGACGTCAATATGCTGGTCTAACATGGCTGATCCCATGGTTAGCGTGGCGATGCTGGTCTATCATGGCTGACCCCAAGGTAGCGTGGCACTAATATCCGGTCAAAAGGGCATCAGACAAGATGGTCACAGTGGAGAAACCATACTCGGACTTGTTCCGGATAACGTCGGGTTGCGGGTAGACAACCGACGCATGAGCTCATGGCTTGCACTAGGATCAGGCATGCATCATACTTGTTTGCCACATTTGCATTTCTCTGGGTGTGTGTGCTTGTTTGTGATTATGTTCCTACTTGCTTGTGTGTGTTGTGTGACTCTTGTACTTGTTTCCTTTCGCTTGACTGTTAAGTAATTATGACTGGGACTAAAATTACGATTTTGAATGATAGAAATAATTGATATGTTACGAAGTAATTCAGCTAGGGAGCTTAAGAAATAGGACATATATATGGCCAGAACTTAGATGAATGTCCTAGGGTATTCCCCTTAGAAGAGTCTCCCATAGTATGTACCTTACTGACAACGTTAGGTTCTCACCCCTTAGTTTTCCCGCGCAGGATGACATAGAGAAGAGGTCGACAAGGACAGAAAGACCGGGGACTTAACAGATTACTCGTTCTTAATGATTCTACTACTTTTCAGTTATCTCGCGACTTGAGAGACAGCGTGGCCGACCTCATGAAGACATCTCCTCCGACCTAGTGTATTCTTGGTGTTCCGGGATCCATTATTGTTCATCTGCATTTTATTCCACTCCGAACGGATTAGCAGAGGTGTGAGTAAGCTCTAAAAGATCGAACTAATGAAGAAGTCTCCGTACCTTTAGATAGTTAGATGATAGAGTTTTTCCCTCACCTTGTAGTACTTTTGAGGGTTAGGTATGTTGTTAGAAGCCTGAGTGCCAGTCTAGGGGCTGTCAGGATGAGCCAGGACTCAGTGCTTAGTATGTTTATTAAGAGTCTGTAAAATATATGTATATTATTAACTACAACTATATCCTATTTTCCTAACTATATATATATAACTCTGTATGATTCAATTAATAAACAATTTACGTTTAATGCGACAGGCTCATATTATATATCTGTGATTCTCAGCTAGGGTTCTAAAGGTCACTGAATGGTAACTCTCAATTACTAGTACTGCAGCCTAGGAATTGGGATGTTACAATTTGGTATCAGAGCAGTTCGTCCTTAGTGGAGCTTGGGGATTGGACTGACTATGCTTTAATGCATACTCTGTGTGTCTGTGTCTCATGCAGTTAGGGCATTCCTTGTAATGCATTACGAATGAATGTCTATAAGCACTTATCCTGAGACTATTGACGTTTAACCGGAAAGCTTTAAGACTGATCACCTTACTGAAGGATGGTTAATGTTAATAGGATTCCGATGATTGCGAATAGGCATGGTACTCGAATTGGGATTGAGATAGACAAATTAACGTTAGGACACCTTTTGTGATTGATTTGGTCTGTTTGTTTATTACTTGCTCTTGGTATTGCTTTTGTGATTGACTGATTTGTGCTTCATGATTCTTCTTCATGATTGGTTATCTATGATGTATGCTGATGGGCTTAGATATCGGCAAGTGCACCGTATCGTTCAAGTAATACCACGGTGACGTGGATATCATTCCCACGAGGAATAAAGGACCAATCAATACTATCCCTTAATTAAACTAAGCAGATTCGAATAAAACCTTGAGAGTGTGATGATGTATGATTCGAAAATTATAAGAAAACAAATAAGAACAGAGTGCAGAAAATATTACTTGAGATTAATATGATGAATGGAGTGTTAAGAGCTTTGGAGATGTTTTTCCCTTGAGGGCCAATGCATACATTCGAATATCAATTCTAGGTTCTCAGTTATCAAGCACAACAATCTAGTGTAACTAAGCCCTAATCTCTTAGTGACTCAGTTTCTAATTACCTAATCAAAAGCTAATCTCTTAGTCAATCAATTAAATAACTAGATGAAGATCTAAATCCGATTCTAATCCTTATGAGTCTCAAAAGTGATCCTAGATTAGATTACATGTCACTATATCCAAACTAGTTCTAATCCAATTTTAACCCACAGAATTTTAGTTGCATAACAATTAGCCTGACTATCTCTAGTTAGACTTAATCATCATGTGATCTAATTTCCAGCTAGCATAAATCAATAGACCTCTCGATCCTATTAATCTAGTCCTAGACAAGTAGAGAACCCCTCTCGGTGATTCTAAACCATTGGGATGAAGAACGGAAAATTAAATCATGCATAGAAGATAACTGAAAATACCTCAATGAATTAATAAACGAATGTACATAGTGACTACCTCATGCTGGGTGAACAGAGCTCCTCACCCTTAACAATGGAGTATTTTAGCCTTGCATGATAAAAACTAAAACCTAAGAATAATGAAGTGAATGTCTAACTGGCTAGCCTCTGTGCTGAGAGAAAAACTCTCTTTTATATCCTAAAACTAATCTAAAACTGATTTACAAATCAAATCAAATTCAAATCTAATCTAATCCTAATCTAATCCTAATCTTATCCTAATCTTATCTCTTATAGTTACAAGAATCTTCAATCAATCATATCTTGTGATCTTCCAATTAAGCCCTTGATTAATGAATATGATTGAGGCATAACAACTTGGATTGGGTTGGAATGGATAACTGACGTTGCTTTGCCTCTCAGCTCCCACCTATAACGTGGCTACCCCACGTATAACATGGGGCTTCTGTCTCAATTTGCTTCTTCTTCAAGAACTCCCACGTATGACGTGGAGCCTCCACGTATAACGTGTGGATTCTGTCCCAAAATGCTTCTTGGACGCTCAATGGCTCACGTATGACGTGAGGGGCCACGTACAACGTGTGCTCTCTGTCATATGTTGGCATTTGAAGCTTTAATTCCCACGTATGACGTGGGGAGCTCACGTATAACGTGTAGCTACTGCCCAATTTGGGCTTTTGGCTTTTAATTCCCACGTATGATGTGGGTCTTCACGTTATACGTGGGCAATGACACTTAGCCAATTTATTGATTTCTTATCCTCTTCATTCTCCTTTCTTCAATCTCTCTCATTTGGTCTTTAATTACCTAAAACTCTTAGTGAATCATCTAAAAACACAAACACAACTCAAAGAACATCAAGTTTGTTTGATTGATCAATTAATAACAATAATTCACCAAGATTATCACAATATCTAAGAGAAATTGAAGCTAAAAACAACCCAAGATGCACATGCATCATATGCTATTCTTAACTGTTATGTGAAGTTTGATAGTTACTGTTTTCTTTTATCATTTCTATTCTATTATCTTATATCACTATAATCTCAATCCCCTAATAGGAAGTTCCGGTAAGAAATGAGTGTGAGAGTCCCTCGAGATATTTCCTCAGGATATATCTGAACCTCTTCTCTCCGTTAGAAGTAGAACTCGTAATCGATTCTATACCAATTTAAAACTTGTTTCCGTCACCTTTTGCCGAAAATCATAAGTGGATTAGCCAAAGTTAAAATTTCAACCGGGAGAGTTAGTGGAAGAAGGGTTCGTTCGTGCAAGCGTCCAATTGCGGGTAAACGTTAAGACTATTGATAACAGGAGAAGATCATGGGATGAGGCAGCATGCGAATAGTAGCAGTCGGGCAAGGCCATGATTAGAAACAAGTGTCTATTGCTTTAAGTTGAACAATTTGTAGAACTAGTTAAGGAAAGCTGCAATTTTCTCAAAGGTCGATCCTCTGACTCGACGGGAACAAATTTGTAATGGTTTTCTCAAAAAGAGGTGACACATCATCTATTCTAGGACTAGAGAATACCAGGAGTATCTGAAGATCTTGCTACAGATTCGAAATGAGGGAAATGGTATACGGACTCTCCAACTGCTAGTTTGGATCATGTTGAAAGTGAAGTTGTTTGGATGTGTGATATCATGAGGTGGAGTTCCAGTTAATGAGATTAAGAAGGAAGTACTACTAGGACGCAAAGTAACTTACGAGATGTTTAACAAAGGCATGATAAGGGACGTTCTTGATGCACACCGACATAACGAAGATGTACCAAGACTTAAATGCAAAACAAGATAGTGATTAGAGACGGGTGGTAAGAGCATTAGGGTTCGCATCTACATGTTTGAAACGTCAAGAAGTCTACTTTCAAGTGAGTAACGAACTTTTCGGGATGCTTTTGGCACAAGTAAAAACGGGTACGATGTGTCATCCTCAATCCAATGGGCAAGTAGACAAACGATCAAGATGTCGAAAGATATGTCGCAGTATAGAGTAAAGACCGGAAATGCAATTGAAACAAGATGTTACCTTTATAAGGGTCGTGTGGCGGGATCGAGTTAGGACCGGAGGGTAAATACGAGAATTAGAGTTCGAATTTAGAGATGATTATTCCTCATTTCCCTTAGGAATCCGAAATTTCGAGGACGAAATTTTCTGTTAGGAGGGTAGAATGTAAAATCCCCAATTTTACCTTTCTAACGCAACTGGAACCACATCATTTGGAGCTCGATAGCTTAAGTTATCTCCGTTTTAATACGAAGAAGTCATGAGCGACTAATGAGGAATTTTGTTTTCAACAGAAAATAAATTCTACAGAATTTACGAAGAAGAATTCCAAAAGTTGATAGAAGAAAAAGTTTGTTTATTCGACGAGGCAAATCATAAGCAAAAATAAAAAATTTTCGCCGTCGCAAGTTTTTCGCAAACTTTCTCCGAAATTACCAAAATGCCACTGGTGACCCGGTTTTCGAAATTTCTCGAAACTGGTCTCTATGGATAGCATTTTAGCTATAGTTAACACTATGAATGATAAAAAGTATCATATTGGTGATTTACTTAGCCAGTTTTAAAGATTGTTTTAACGTTGAGATAAAAACCTGTTAGACCGATTTGATCAGTAATGACCGGTTTTCAATGAAATTCTCATCCGATCATCATCAAACTTTTACCTAAGCTTGGATATACATATTTAAACTATATAACGCCTTGAAATTGATGAAATTACTTAATTTTAATAATTATTTCTTTTTATTGAACCGGAAGTGGTTTAGCCGGAGAATTTACTAACTACCTTTATCTTTTTAATCTCCAAAACTTTTTTATCAAAGCTACTACATCTTCAGCCCAAAAACAACTCCAAATTATTCCAAGACACCTCAAAATGCATAGCAAATCAATTTCTAGCCAAGTTTCTTGATTTATGATTATGATGGACAATGACTAATTTTTTTATCTTATAAATTTTTTTTTATCTAAACCTATCAAACTTTAACACTTTTGTAAAACCCCGTCTTTCTGCTATTCCCGTTTCTGACAGAAACGTGTGGAACGCCTTTGCTATGTGCTTTTGAATGCTTGATGGCGTGCTTAAGGGTTTTAGATACCCTAGATATGTTTGAGGTGGAGTTTGTCTCCAGTGATTGTCTGTTTCAGTGATTTTCTGTTTTTAGCGACAGTGCGCTGTTCGGCGACGGTTTAACCGTTTTGGCCACTTTTAGAACGAGCGGAGGATATTGAGGAAGAATATCTCCGACGGAAATTATAATTTCCTAGATGAGCCGTGTTGGTAGCTCAAGGGTAGCGAGATTCAAGTGTGAATTTCGAACCATTTTAGCGACGCTAGTTTTCGTCGCGGAACGTCCGGTCTTGATTTCGGTAAAATGTGAAATACGACGGAATGCTAGAATTATAGCGCGACGCTATAATACGTCTTTGGACCTTAGTCGCCCCGTGAAAGTTGAGACGTAAAAGCCAAGAATGCCCTAGAATATTTTATGACACCTTCTA
>JASCZI010091212.1:22824-34197 GCA_036250425.1 Stylosanthes scabra | reverse complement strand
CAAGACACCCGTACTTCACACCGCGTGCCACGACGGAAATCGGAATTCGATAATATATCTTAACCCGCTTTCTTCCATCCAAACCAAGCTTCCTAATTATGCTACCATGCAGATCTACTAACGTTGTCCTCGTGGTCATGAAAACGTTAGCTGGACTCTTATCAGTGAACTTAACACCCTCTCTAGTTTTGTACCTAATTTTGCTCTCATGGTGTACGAGTGCAACAAAACTTTCATCACTCTCCATCTTTTTTAACCTCACATCACTAAATGAATATATGCAGTGACTTGGCATTTTATACTACTTCGAACCAACGGAATGCACATGAACCGTGGCAGGGTTCCACTTTTTTATATATTGTGTGAGATCCGTGGCACCCTGCCACGGTTTTCTCTCGTTTGGCATCACCAGCACAAAATCCGTGGCAGGGTGTGGCTTTTTACCTAAAAACTTGCCACCCTGCCACGGTTTCTTCTCAGTTTGTGAAACAACAACACCAAATCCGTGGCAGGGTGTGGCTTTTTTCATGAAAACTTGCCACCCTGCCACGGTTTCCATTGATTTGTCACAAATGGCGTAATTGGATCATATTGGAGAGAATGGTGCAAATGAGTAATTTTCATTTCCATCTAGATTAATAACGTAACTTGCCCTTTATATAACCCTAAACCATTTTGATCATGTCCAAATCCATTCAGAAATTACAAACCAATGCCCTCAAAGATCCACCGCCATATTCAATAGGTACTCATCATTGTGGACATACCAAATGATAAGCTATTATTTAAGCCCATAAGTAACCATCAGCCCACCTCCACTTAGCCCACCAAGACGTCCAATCGCCATACCCTCCACTATTTTAATCTCCCCTTAATAAAATAAAATATTTGCACACAAAAAAATAAATAAATAAATCTCCCCTTAATCTTTGATTACCACCAAATCTAGTGCGACCCCTTAAAAATTCCCTATTTTCTTTTGGAGTAATTTGAGAAAATACTGTTTCTATGTACGAATTTAACGTGAGCCAATTAAACGGAATCTTTCACCAGGTCCATGAAGGACTAGAATTTTACTTTCACCACCAAAGTAGAACTCTTTAATTCAATATGCTTTCTATATATTTGACAAGGAAAAATATGCTTTCTATATTCAACTAAAAGAAGTGACAATTTAAAAATGGATAGTGCTGGGACAAATATTTGCAGTATAAAAAAAAGGTGAGAGTTGGTTAATATTTTTTTCAAAAATAAGAAAAAAGATATGTTGACCATCTAAAATTCACTCATTTTAATTTCATAACTGTTCACTAAAAGATGTCTTTTTCAAAAATAATATTAAAAAGTTTTAAATAATTTGATAAAATTTAATGAATTATTATCTATAATATATAATCACTTTCTCCTAATAAATATAAATAATTTTTTTTATAAAATTAAATTTGTAAAATTGATAGTTTAAAATTATTATTTAATAATTTAATAAATGTTAAATTATCTAATAATTTTTAACAAATAACTTTATATAAAAATAATCGATTCCGAAAGAATTCATTCAAATATACAAATACATGTTAATATTCAAATCGGTTCCTAAAAAATATTGCTTTCTTTAAATTGATTATTAGAAAATTTTGTTAGTCATATTAGTTTTTAAATAATATCTTCTTTGGGCAAATTGACTTTTTTGTCGATTAAATATTAACATTTCATCTTTAAATAATATGTATCATAACATGATTAAATTATGTAACATTTATTAATTAATTATTTTATAACACATCTCACCTATTTCGTATTATAATAAAAAATTATATATTTTATAAAGTAATATAACTAACAAATTCTTTTGAAAATCAATTTAAAAAACATAATATCTTTCGCACTCTAATTTAAATATTATTCCGTACAAACACGCTGGAAATGACTGTGTTCCGACTTCTGATTGTCATTTTCTCACACTTCCTTATTAGCTTGGCGCCGGTTCGTGATAATTCATTGAACTTTCATAAGATCTGAACATATTTATGATTTATCCATGCATATGGCTAAATTTTGGAAAGTAATAAGAGAATATCTTCCCATAGATTGTCTTAAAATCGCAATGCCATGATCAAATTAATTCCAACATTACAAAGTTCCAAATAAACTAAATACCCCGATTTTGTATGACAATGAACTTGTCTCGGAAAAGAATTTGCATTATCTTCTATGTATATGTACCTTGGAACAATTCCTTAAATTGTTGTGAACAACCGTACCACAAACAAATTTAGAAAAGCATATTATGCATAAATAGTACTGACAATTTAATTTTGATGTAATTATGGTATAAATTTTTTTACCCATACCGTATGAACTCTAAAAATAGTCGCCATATACAAGTATATATACTTAGATATTCATAAACAAGTTTGATTACGCAGTTATGGACATATATTAATTATTTTAATTATCAATATTAAAATATAAAATATATATTAAAAATGTCTTAAATATGTTCAAATACAATTATATAAGGATGACTATATATTTTGTGGGTTTTTTTTTTTTTTTTTTGTGTGTGCGCATAGCACTTTTATAATTATTTTGATATAAAATGTTTGAGTATTTTGGTGGCTGATTTTCAAAATATATAGCACCTTTGATATAAAATGTTTGAGTATTTTGATATAACTACTTCTTTAAAAAAAATTATGAAGCATGTATAAATATATAAAAAAATATTTTAATTAATTTAATGGCTAATTTTCAATGTTCATGAAATATTTTTGAGACTTGTTATGCATTCGTTTGATTAGGTTTCTTTTTTTGAATTATTATTTATTCATTAGATATAAAAGGGATCATTTTTACTATTGTTTATAAGCGTAATAATATTTTACGAGTAACGCTAGGAAGATATAACATTAACACAAAATTATTTTATTTAACTACATATATATCATGAAAAAGTCTTGGTAGTAATATTAGGAAGACAATATAAAGTCAATATCATTTTTTTTTTTCCCTTTTACTATCCATACTCATTGGCTTCCTATTGATCCCTAATATTTCGGTAGCATTATTCATATATAATTTATAATTACATGTTTATTATATCTAACATAGTTTATTATATCTAAGACTTTAACCATTTATTTCAAAAATAATTAAATAACATAAAATAAAGAAACGAATACATTTAACAAGACAATTACCTATAAATCCCTAATAATCATTACCAAACTTTTTCTTATTTCACGCGGATAATCCGTATCAAACTTAAATTCTAGAAATTAATGTGAAATACAACAAATAAATACTATATAGACTAACATAATTTTGCTAAACTTCCATAAAAGTAGATACCAAAAAACTTCCATAAAATCAGAGAAGCTTCCAAAATAAAAAATTCGTCTAATACCGCTTCACAGTTCATACCGGTTCGCAAAGCGTAGGCTACAACACTACATAAATCCTACACTCTTTCTTGTAACACAACCAAACCAAAATCCTCTCTTTAATTTTCACACACTCAGAAAACCTTAAAGAAATCATGGGTAGTGAATATCATCATGGTTTACACATATTCCTTTTTCCCTTCATGGCTCATGGCCATGTAATACCAACCATCGACATGGCCAAACTCTTTGCTTCAAGAGGAGTCAAATCCACCATAATCACCACACCCCTCAACGTGCCTTTCATCTCCAAAGCCATAGCAAAATCCAAAACCCCCTACACTGATGATGATATCCATATCCAAACCATCAAGCTTCCACTCGTGGAGGCTGGTTTACCCGAAGGCTGCGAAAACATGGACTCATTTACTTCAGCGCACGCGGATTTGGTGCCAAACTTTTTCAGGGCTACAAGATTGCTACAAGAGCAATTTGAGGAGCAACTTCTTCAGCATTATCCTGATTGTGTTGTTGCTGATCATTTCTTCCCTTGGGTCACTGATTCTGCTTCCAAGTTTGGAATACCAACACTTGTATTTCACGGGATTAGCTTCTTCTCCTTGTGTGCTGAGAAATGCATGGAACTCTATCAGCCGCACAAGAATGTTTCTTCCGATTCCGAACCCTTCGTCATTCCTGGTCTTCCCGGCAGATTAAACAGACACGGTCACAATTGCATGAATGCTTAACGAGTGCAGAAGAAACGGACATAACTCGTTTCTTCAAGGAAGTCAGGGAATCAGAGGAGAAGTGCTATGGCGTGCTTGTTAACAGCGTCTATGAACTCGAGAAGGACTATGCTGATTACTACAGGAACGTTCTTGGAAGAAAAGCATGGCACATTGGTCCTCTTTCTCTTTGCAACAAAGATGCTGAAGAAAAGACATTCAGAGGAAAAGATGCAACTATTGATGGGAATGAATGCCTGAAGTGGCTTGACACAAAGAAGCCTAACTCAGTTGTGTATGTTTGTTTCGGAAGCATTGCGAATTTTTCGGATTCTCAGCTTAAGGACATTGCTACTGGTCTGGAGGCCTCAGGGCATGAATTCATCTGGGTGGTGAGGAAAAGCAAGGAAGATGGAGATGAGTGGCTACCTGAAGGGTTCGAAAAGAGAATGGAGGGAAAGGGAGTAATAATTAGAGGTTGGGCTCCACAAGTTTTGATTCTTGAGCACCAAGCAATCGGAGCGTTTGTGACGCATTGCGGTTGGAATTCGACGTTGGAAGCGGTGGCTGCCGGGGTGCCGATGATCACTTGGCCTATTGCGGCAGAGCAATTTTACAATGAGAAGTTGGTGAGTGAGGTTCTTGGAATTGGGGTGGGTGTTGGTGCTAAGAAATGGTCTCACTTTGTTGGGGGTGAGATTGAATGGGAAGCGGTGGAGAAAGCTGTGAGGAAGATAATGGAAGGAGAAGAAGCAGAGGAAATGAGGAACAAAGCGAAGGTGTTGTCCAAGTTGGTTAAAGGTGCTGTGGAGGAAGGAGGATCATCTTACACAGATTTAGATGCTTTAATACAAGACTTGAGTTCACTCCGTCGCTGACCAACAAAGAGTATAAAAAGAAAAATAATAAAAATTTTTTTCTAGTAGTTAGGCGTTGAGAAGAATAAAATAGATGGATTTTTAATCAGATGTTGAAGAAGAAGAAAACTATGGTAAAACAATTGTGTTTCCTTGTTTGACATATAATAAAATGAATTGGAAAAGTTTAGTAATGAGAGTTAGATAGTTATAAGTAGTTATAATTTACCCATTTTAGTTTTTGTTCTTATTTATTAATAATATTAAAAAATGAATAAGGCAAAATATCTATCGTTTAAAAATAAGAAAAATGATAGTCACTTCTAATTTTTTTTAAAAATGTTATGCCACTAACAAAAAATAATTTTAAAATAGAGGCAAACAATAAATAAGCTTAAAAAATATTTGTCATCATTTTTCATGTTATTGTTTACTAGAATCGACATGATGTATGTTACATACATACAGGAAAGATGAAGCCCACATCCTTCAATACCTTTGATGAGACATGTGAAATATTTCTTTGTTAATCAACCTATTCAAGTGGTCAGCTCTTGCAATAATTTATTGGGTAACAATATGCTCTTAAAAAGAGTTTAAATCCATAACCAATTAATCATTAGTTGCCAAATTAGAAAATAAGGTGAGAACTTTTAAAAAAAAATGAAAAACGTTTTGTGAATCATCAACAACCTAATAGATATAGTCACAAAAAAAAAAAAAAAAAAAACCTAATAGATAAAATAATAATTTAATTATTATCTAGAGACCACTTAGAGACTTATAATCTTTTAAATACCAAATTGACATCATAATCTTTTAAGATTCGTTTTAGTAGTGAGTGCACTTTTTTCTTCTATAAATTTGATTACATGTCTAAGTGTCTAACATAGCTAAGGCAACCAAATTCCTTTTTCCTCTAGATTATGCACAACTCTGAATCTTCCTACACACAAAGCCACAATTATTAGGGGTAAAAAAAAAAAAAAAAGATGAATACTTCAAATCCTAATTTACACATAATGTTCTTCCCTTTCTTGGCATACGGACACATAATTCCTACCATTGACATGGCCAAATTATTTACCACAAAAGGGGTTAAGTCCACAATAGTCACCACCCCACTCAACGCATCACTCATCTCCAAAGCCGTTGAAAAATCCAAACCAAACCATCACAACGTGATCCAAATCCAAACCATTGAGTTCCCTTGTGAGGAAGCTGGTTTACCCAAGGGTTGTGAAAACATGGACTCAGTCCCTTCCCAAGATTTGTTCATCACATTCTTCAAGGCCACAAGCCTGCTACAAAAGCCCTTTGAGAAACTACTTCTTGAGCAACATCCACACTGTATTGTTGCTGATGCATTCTATTCTTGGGCAACAGATTCTGCTTCCAAGTTCAAGATCCCCAGGATTGTGTTCCACGGCACTTGTTTCTTCTCCTTGTGCGCTTCCGAATGCATGGGACTTTCCGAACCGCACAAGAATGTGTCGTCCGATTCGGATTCCTTTCTTGTCCCTCGCCTTCCCGGCGAGATTAAGATGACAAAGAAGCACGTGCCGGCTTTCATTGCGAACAAGGAGAACAGCAGGGAGTTTGTTGAACTCTTGGAAGATGCTAAGGAAGCACAGGCCAAGAGTTATGGTGTTGTTGTCAACAGCTTCTATGAACTCGAGAGTGCGTACGCGGATTTCTATAGGGACGAATTTGGGAGAAAAGCATGGCCTGTAGGCCCTGTTTCTCTCTGCAATAGGAACACAAGAGAGAAGGCAAACAGGGGAAAAGAGGCTACAATTGATGAGTTTGAGTGCCTAAAGTGGCTTGACACAAAGAAAGCAAATTCAGTTGTTTATGTTAGCTTTGGAAGTTTAATCAACTTGCCAGATTCTCAGCTTAGAGAAATTGCATTAGGACTTGAGGCTTCAGGCCAACATTTCATTTGGGTGGTGAAGAAAGACGAGAAAGGCACCGCGAAATGGCTGCCGGAAGGGTTCGAGAAGAGAATGGAAGGTAAGGGACTAATTATAAGAGGCTGGGCGCCTCAAATGTTGATTCTTGAGCACCCAGCAATCGGAGCGTTTGTGACGCATTGTGGTTGGAATTCGACGTTGGAAGCGGTGGCTGCAGGGGTGCCGATGATCACTTGGCCTATTGTGGCCGAGCAATTTTGTAATGAGAAGTTGGCGACGGAGGTTCTTGAAATTGGAGTGGCTGTTGAAGCTGTGAAAGGGGTTAGAATGGAGGGTGAATGTGTTGGATGGGATGCATTGGAGAAAGCTTTGAAGAGAGGAATGGTTGGGGAGGAAGCAGAGGAAATGAGGAACAAAGCGAAGGTTCTTGCTTGGTTTGCAAAGCAGGCTGTGGAAGAAAATGGATCATCTTACTCAGCTTTGAATGATTTAATTCAGGAGTTGGCTTCAATTTGTCTCTAATGGTGAATTGTTAAGCTAAACGTTTAACGTTATTGAATCTATCAAAACTTAAGGTGCATAGCGTGGGAAAAATTTATAAAGAAATAAAGGAAAAGGACAAGTAGAATGAAGAATAAGGTTTTAGTCAAGTTATATGTAAACTAAAATTAGCTAAAAGAAGGGCGCTACAAAATCAATATTATCAAGTCTTTAGCAAGTCAATAATTCCATTATAATTTAATATTAAAAAATTTATCATTTGAAATTAAAAAATGTTATCATTCACAGAATATATAAATTATAATTCGTAACTCATCTACCATCATCATTAAATATAGGGTAATACTATTTGAATAAGTAATTTTGGCCAATCAAGTGCAACCAAGTGGTTTATTTTTATACTAAATAGAATATTATTTCGGTGTCAAATAGTATAAAAAATGCATCTAAATAAAGTTCTATTTGATACCGAAATTGTCTTCTATTTAGCATAGAAATAAATCACTTGGTTGCACTTGGTTAACCAAAATTACTTATTCACGTAGAATTATTGTTAAATATATTGGCTTCTATGTATTTATGTATAAAACCCTAATTTTAGCAGTGTTATTAGACACTCACTTTCTATTATACATTAGGATAAAGTATGTAATAACACTATAAAGATGAAAATTTTGTAGAGAACGAATGAGAGGAGAATCAACTTCATTTTGATTATTATATATGAGTTTCATAATTTGGAGAGAAATAATATAATTTTAGATATATACAATGAGAGTGAGTCTACACTACACATGGTTGATCCAAAATGCAATCTATTTTAACCACAAAAGTAATCTTTATTGTCATCATGACTTAGACTATTTTAAGAATAAGGGATATTTTAGTATTTCTGAAAGATGAATGGCAAAGTAGCACTATTTTAAAAAGGTTAGGATATAAATCTCATTTTCTCGAAAATTAAAGTTTGAAGGCGGTTAAATTAAAACATAAAATTATAGGAAGATTTTCACAGTACGGTTGTACTAACCGGAACGTGATGTTCCATTGTTATTAAACCATGAAGATATAATTTAAATAATGTGAATGGCCTAGATTCACAGTAGAGTGCTTTTTAGTATACACGTAAAAAAGGGGATCACGATGTGGCGCAACCGATTAAGCAGTTACATAATATATAATGGTAGAAAATGTCGTCCCTGCCCCTCATGTCCAATGAAAACCAGCCTGTAAAGTTGTGATGCATATTGAATATTGATCCTGTCAGCTTTTTGGTTAACTACAACACCAAAAAAAAAAAAAAAGCTATACCTGAATTATGAAAAGCAATAAAATAAATATTTTAGGATTAATTTTGTTTAATGTTATTATAAGTAATAGAAAAAAGTTTAAATATTAAAAGTTTTAATTTATATTCACCAATACTTTTACCCAACAATTAATACAATACTTTTAAAATTTTAATACCAACCACTAACTAAAAATAAGTTCTTACATTTCTATAATATTGTTCCGTTTTTAACAAATAAGATTTTTCATTGTATTGAAAATTAAAATTTGTTTATATAAAAATTAAATAAATTTTTTTATTATAAAAAGACAATAATTTCTTTTAGTATTAGTTGTGAAAAGACAATAATAACATTTTAGAAATAAGAAATTTTAATTTCTATTTGAAATAAGAAATTGAATTTTAATGTGAGAAGAATAAAATACCTTTTAAAAAAATACTAATCTCATATTTTCATTTTAAAATTAATGTTGTATTTAATATATTATACTCAAAATGAACTAAAATAAGTGTCTTAGTCATTTTGATTTTAAACCAAGTTATTCTTACAAGGAAATTTCACTATAAGCATTTTTGGGAATTTATTGTGGCAGATTTTCAAGTGGAAATAATTTGTTAAATTAAAAATTCATATTTTTTTACTATATGAGTAATTATTGACAACAACTTTTATCCAAGTTGTCTGTAATTTTAAAGTTACTCATATAAATTTATTTAACTTCCTGATTTTTATATATAACATAACATCTCAAAATAATTGTCCAAAATATAATTTGTTTTATTATCTTTTATTTGCTAAGATAAGATAATATTATATGTGTGAATTAGTTCATATCATAAATTTTTTTTTCTAATATCAATACCATATTAAAATGATACACGCAATAAGATTTGATGTAATAAGGTTTTAAAAAAAAAAAAAAAGACAAACCGTCGGTAATGAATAGTAATACATAGTAACTATTAATGAAGAGTGTATAGTAAATAAAATAATAAAATATTAGATGAATAGTAAATTTTTTTATATATAAATAGGGGAAGGGGGAGTCGCAGGAGGAGGGGAAGAAAGAAAGAGAAAAAAAAGGAGAGAAAAAAAAAAAGAAGAAGAAGAGGAAGAAAAAGAAGTAATAAAAATATTAAGGTAGATATTTTTTTTTACCTTCTGGCTATCGTATATCATTAATATTATTTTCTTGCATTATTTCTTTGGACTAGTGCGGACTACCGCCAGGTATGTTTAATATTATTATTGTGATATTATTTTCTTGCATTATTTCTTTGGACTAGTGCGGACTACCGCCAGGTCTGTTTAATATTATTATTGTGATTATTGTTATTATTATTATATTTATTATCATGCTATTATTATTACTACTATTATATTATTAGTATTATTGTTAGTATTACTACTAATCCATCACTAATATTATCATTATGTTATAATTATTACTATCTTAATGATAGAATTTATTACTTATTATTATTGTTATTAACTAATCTAGCTATTTCATTATTATTATTATTACTAATCTAATTATGTTATAAATATTATTATAATGATATATTATTAATACTACTACTATTAGTATTACTAATATTATTATTATTAATTCTGTTATTATTATATTATTATTATAGATATTATAAATATATTATTATATATTATTATTATTCCTATTATTATAAATATTATTATTATTAATATTATTATGTGTAATATTATTATTACTATTATAATAGTTATATAAATATGGTTATAATTGTTATAATAATTACTGTTATTATTATTATTACTACTATTGATGTTATTGTTATTGTTGCTATTATCACATATTTGTGATTGTTAATATTTTCATGTGATGCTTTAAACCCGTAAGCTGAGGTGAGTGTGAGGAGGCTAGTGTGCCTAACATCCCTACTTAGCAAGCGGATAAGAAAATAAATTGTTTAAGACTTGACTACCAATTGATAAGAAGACAAGATGTCTTAATTGGTATGTCGTAATGTCTGCTTTGTTGTCATGATGTTATGAGATCCACCAAAGGTTAGGAATTCCCTAAAAGGCCTATGATGAGTGAGACAAGCAGATAAAGAAAAGTGAAAAGATAGATATATGAAGACATTTGCATTGCATACATCATTATTTTTATATAATTGTGATAGTCATGATATTTTCCGTGAAGAGCGGCTGAAACCACCAAATAAGATTTTTATTATCTACTGAGAATTTTAAACTCTCACTATATCTACGTATTTTTATGTGGTTTCAGATTCATCTCAGTAAGGATCAGTGGAAGGCAAGATAGTTTTATTTGTGTGTGATGACTCTACAGGATTATATATAAATAACCTGTAGATTATTTTCTATTTTTGCTCAGTATATTGTATGAGTGACAGCCATATGTTTGTAATATTTGATTGTATTCGTACAAAAGTACAGTCAAATTTTCAGCTTATGTAATGAATTTTTAATTCAAAGAATGGGTGTTACATTTTATGGTATCAGAGCGGTACCCTTTATTGTGAATATTTTGACGAATCTTTATCGTCAAAATTATAACCGTAAACGGTTAGTATCCACAAAAAGGGTGATCCGGGTCATTTCAAACTATACCGTAACCCCATTTTTGGAACAAACAAAATTCATTCATTTAGAATTTGGACGTTTTAATTACCTATAACATATATCTCGATGCATGA
>JASCZI010091212.1:0-17964 GCA_036250425.1 Stylosanthes scabra | reverse complement strand
TAATATTATTATTGTGATATTATTTTCTTGCATTATTTCTTTGGACTAGTGCGGACTACCGCCAGGTCTGTTTAATATTATTATTGTGATATTATTTTCTTGCATTGTTTTTTTGGACTAGTGCGGACTACCACCAGGTCTGTTTAATATTATTATTGTGATTATTGTTATTATTATTATATTTATTATCATGCTATTATTATTACTACTATTATATTATTAGTATTATTGTTAGTATTACTACTAATCCATCACTAATATTATTATTATGTTATAATTATTATTATCTTAATGATATAATTTATTACTTATTATTATTGTTATTAACTAATCTAGCTATTTCATTATTATTATTATTACTAATCTAATTATGTTATAAATATTATTATAATGATATATTATTAATACTACTACTATTAGTATTACTAATATTACTATTATTAATTCTGTTATTATTATATTATTATTATAGATATTATAAATATATTATTATATATTATTATTATTTCTATTATTATAAATATTATTATTATTAATATTATTATGTGTAATATTAATAGTTATATAAATATGGTTATAATCGTTATAATAATTACTGTTATTATTATTATTATTACTATTGATGTTATTGTTATTGTTGCTATTATCACATATTTGTGATTGTTAATATTTTCATGTGATGCTTTAAACCCGTAAGCTGAGGTGAGTGTGGGGAGGCTAGTGTGCCTAATATCCCTACTTAGCAAGCGGATAAGAAAATAAATTGTTTAAGACTTGACTACCAATTGATAAGAAGACAAGATGTCTTAATTGGTATGTCGTAATGTCTGCTTTGTTGTCATGATGTTATGAGATCCACCAAAGGTTGGGAATTTCCTAAAAGGCCTATGATGAGTGAGACAAGCAGATAAAGAAAAGTGAAAAGATAGATATATTAAGACATTTGCATTGCATACATCATTATTTTTATATAATTGTGATAGTCATGATATTTTCCGTGAAGAGCGGCTGAAACCACCAAATAAGATTTTTATTATCTACTGAGAATTTTAAACCCTCACTATATCTACGTATTTGTATGTGGTTTCAGATTCATCTCAATAAGTATCAGTGGAAGGCAAGATAGTTTTATTTGTGTGTGATGACTCTACAGGATTATATATAAATAACCTGTAGATTATTTTCTATTTTTGCTCAGTATATTGTACGGGCGACAGCCATATGTTTGTAATATTTGATTTTATTCGTACAAAAGTACAGTCAAATTTTCAGCTTATGTAATGAATTTTTAATTCAAAGAATGGGTGTTACATATAACATTAGAAAAACAATAAAAAATAATGCATTAGTAGTAATTGGTTCTATTGGAAATTATCGAAGAAAAATAGTTGCTACGAAATGAAAACTATTTCATAATTTTGATAAGTAATTATTTTATTGGTTGTACTCAAAAGAAGAATTGAGATAGTTTTAGAAGATAATAGTCTAGGAAGAGTTTAAAACATTTTATTTTTTTATTGATGTTAAGAAAAAATTATTACCCAATTAGGTATTTGAATATATTTATATATGTTATTTCTTCGTATATATTTTTAACAAAATAATCATTAATCAAAATAATTAACATGTATATGTATATTGGGCTTGTTTTTATTTATCTTTCCTTTTTTCTTGGATGTGAAATTATTATTATATATAATTATATTTTTTTATTTGATATTTCTTTTCTACATATTTTTTGTGTACTAGTTTTAAATAATTATAGCAATATGATGGTTGCTTTCTAGTTATTGCAAAATAAAAATAAATAAATTTAAGAATTTAAATAGAATAAACTATTAAACTTATCTGTAAAAGAAGAAAATATTGATAAATTTTTCAATGGAATGAAGAAATTAATTTTGCATTAATGAAAAATAAGTTTTATTTGACAAAATTAAACGAAACCTAAAATAATTATTTAAAAATTATTTTTTGTTCTAACATCATTTTCTTTAGCAATAGGCTTCCTCTCTCAATTAAATTCAATAAGTCAATCTTTAAAAAAATATTTTGTTAATAAATCGGTCAAAAAATATCTTTTTAATAAAAAGAAACCAGTAGAAATAATTAGTTAAAAATTTACAATTAAGATAAATATAACTAATGAAATATCTTTTGTCATATATATAAAATAATAGTTAATCAATTTTTTTAAATAAATATTCATAATATATACATCGATATAACCAAAAGCCATCCTACAAAAATTATCAGTCAATTGACATAATTTATTACCACACTAAAGTCTTTATTATTGACCTACTCTCACTAACTTCTATGGCTCAATGAGGTCCAAATGCCCTGTATTAAGATATATTTCTTTTTGTCTTTTCATGTCTAGAATGAAGATTATTTTTGTCATTTACAAACTGCTACAAGACAAAATACTTATATGAAACCTGATCGTGTGAATATGATGTTCCGCTAAGTAGCCCCGAACATGTGAAAACTTTCCAAAATTATAACCAAATTATAAACATTATTTAGCGTGATATTAGGTGGTCCGTTGGTTTTTAATGATTATTACTTTATTAGCGGTCGGCCATGAAGGTCAAATAACTCAAAACTCAAATCCACTTATGAGATGAGATTTATTGCATGCTGTGCATGCATGATGCTGATAACGATACATGCGATACAATATAAATACAGATAGAGAAATGGTGATATTTAGAAAATAAAAGAAATCTAGAGTGCCAATGTTAATTTAGTGAACTAATTTAAAATTTTCTGAATTCAGAACTGGTCAATAGTCATGACAGCAAATTAAAAATAAGGTAATACTATTTGAATAAGTGGTTTTGGCTATAAGTTCAATCAAGAGATTTATTTATATATTAAATAAAATATTATTTTAGGATTAAATAGTATAAAAAATTGTACATAAATAAAATTTTATTTGACATTAAAATAGTTTTTTATTTAGCATAGAAATAAATAATTTGATTGAATTTGGTTAACCAAAACCACTTGTTAATATAGAATTATTACTAAAAACAATATATAAATTAAATAGAAAAAGTATAAAATTTAATTATAAATTTAGTGAAATTCTTAGTGGGACAAAGTAATTAAACCAATACCGATAAAAAAAAAAAAAAAAAACCAATAATGTTCAATAGTCTTAAAATATTTTTTTTGGATCATGACTCACGTATAAAATTGTGTAGACCGTAGACAACATATTCATTCATTATAGATTAAAAAAAAAAAATCTACATCATTATTTCTCTCTATCTGTATCTGTACCATTACCTTTTTTTTAGAGCACTTGTCAGCACAGTCTTCTTATGAAGGCAACAAACTGTTTTCTCATATCAAATGAAAAGCGCAATCAATCAAGTGTAGGACAAAATAAGTCACCGAAAAAGTGTAGGACTAAAGTCACTCAAACAATAAGCGAAGGAATCGTGGTAGCAGTAGCACAGATTCAGGTCCCTACTGCTTCCTACTACCTATCAACATTAAATCCCACATGGTTCCACTTTCTTTTCCTTCTCCTTTTTCTACTCTATAAAACTCCTCTCCCTCAAGCCATAAAGCCCATACCAATTAGGCAATTATTATTTTCTGTTGCTTGCTTCCTCTGTTTTTTTTTTTCATTTTCTTTACCACCAAAGTCCACAATTTGTCTTCAAAATTCTTCAGTTGCTTACTCACAAGTCAGAAACTAAGAAAACATGGGTACTGAATCTCCTACTCTACACATATTCTTCTTCCCTTTCTTGGCTCATGGCCACATCATCCCCACCGTTGATATGGCCAAACTCTTCGCATCAAGAGGGGTCAAATCCACCATAGTCACCACCCCCGTCAACGCCTCCCTCATTTGCAAAGCCACAGGAAAATCCAAAACTCACACCAACGGAATCCATATCGAAACCATCACGTTTCCATGTTCTCAAGCTGGTTTACCAGATGGGTGCGAAAATGTTGACTTAATCCCTTCATCAGATCAAGTTCCTGTATTCTTTCAATGTACATGGTTGCTACAAGAGCAATTCGAGAAGCTATTGCTTCAGCATAAACCTGACTGTGTTGTTGCTGATATGTTCTTCCCTTGGGCCACCGATTCTGCTTCCAAGTTTGGAATTCCATCACTTGTGTTCCACGGAACTGGTTTCTTTTCTCTGTGTGCCACTGAATGTGTGAGACTCTATGAGCCGTACAAAAATGTTTCTTCTGATTCAGAACCCTTTGTCATTCCTAGTCTACCTGGTGAGATTAAACTCACAAGGATGCAGTTGCCACCTTCAGTTATGTACACTGACAGCTCAAATTTCTTCACCAGATTGAACCAAGACATGCATGAATCGGAGGTAAGGAGCTATGGGGTTGTGGTTAACAGTTTCTACGAACTCGAGAGTATTTATGCTGATCACTACAGGAACGTCCTTGGAAGAAAAGCATGGCATATCGGTCCCCTTTCTCTTTGCAATAGGGACACCGAAGAGAAATCTCAGAGAGGAAAAGATGCATCTATTGACGAAAATGAGTGCCTAAAGTGGCTTCACACAAAGAAGCCAAATTCAGTTGTTTACATTTGCTTCGGTAGTGTGGCAAACTTTGAAGATTCTCAGCTTAGAGAAATTGCATTGGGTCTTGAGGCTTCAGGCCAACAATTCATTTGGGTGGTGAAGAGAACCAAGAAACATGGAGAAGAAGAAGATAAAGAGGAATGGCTTCCGGAAGGGTTCGAGAAGAGAATGAAAGGAAAGGGACTAATCATAAGAGGCTGGGCGCCACAAGTGTTGATTCTTGAGCACCAAGCAATCGGAGCATTTGTAACGCATTGTGGTTGGAATTCTACGTTGGAAGGAGTGGCTGCTGGGGTTCCAATGGTAACATGGCCTGTTTTTGCAGAGCAATTTTACAATGAGAAGTTGGTGACCGAGGTTCTTGGAATTGGGGTACCCGTTGGTGCTAAGAAATGGTTAAGATCAAAAGGGGATAGTGTGAAATGGGAGGCAGTGGAAAAAGCTTTGAAGAAGATAATGGTGGGTGAAGAGGTGGAGGAAATGAGGAAGAAGGCTAAGATGCTGTCACAGTTGGCTAAAGGTGCCGTGGAGAAGGGAGGATCTTCCTACTCTGATTTGAATGCTCTCATTCACGAGTTAACTTCGCTGAGGCATTGATGATGTTGTCATATGGGAAATTGGGAATCCTTGTAACTCGTTGCTGATTGCTATGTCCTTTTCTTAATTAAGTTTTACTAAATCGAGCTTACCTTATGTCCTTTTGTGTTGTTATATGAGAATCCTTGGAACACGTTGCTATGTCCGTTTCTTAATTAAGTTCACTGACTTCACTCATTCTCAGAAGGGAAAAAAAAAAAGGTTCACTAATTTGAGCTTATCATATGCCCTGATTTTATATTTGGCCATAAGTATTCATACGGTAATTATAATTTGGACATTACATTTTTGTTGTGAGACCATAAGTCAAGTAAGATGTTCTATACATTGAAGAGGTAATCTTTAGGCATCCAAATGGGCCTAGTTACAAAATTCTTGGAGGTTACAAACTCTGGTCCGGCCCGGAAACAACCAACCCGGAATTGACCCTAGCAATCAGGCCCAAAAAACCCTAGCTGGTTCACCCTCTTCAGACGATCCTGGGCGCTGCTCCCTGGTTGGTAGCGACAAGATCTGACTACGCCACTGCCGCATCGGGTCTCCACTGCTCCTCCAACTTCCGACTGAAGCTCCGCCATCTTCTACTTTTGCATCCTCCATCAATCTGGCCGAAACACACTGCTGCTCCCTCGGGCAGCTTCTCTGCCAGCTCCCATCCACGGCGTCGCCTCCATCTATCTCTTCACTTGAACTCTCATGTCTTCCCCCTATTTTCTTGCCTACATTTTCAGCCCGAATCCACGCTCCCAGATCCTTAGATTGGGCTTGTGTTCCTTCCCCAAACTCATCAGACTTTCCACAAGAGCTTTCATCATGACCAATTCGCCCACAAAAATAACAAAAAGTCGGCAGCCGTTCGTACCGAAAATCCACCCACGTTATGCCATCTTTGTGACTGCCAATATGAGTCCCCTTGAGTATCGGCTGTGTTAGCTTCATGCTTACCCTAGCTTTAATAAACGTGCCCAATCAAGGCTGCCACCTTCCGTCCTAATCTCACTGTTTTGCAGTGTTCCGGCATGTTCCACATCTGAACATTGAGTTCCACTGTGGAGAAGTCCATTTCTGCTGGATTGAGATTCCGTTCCCATTGTTTGATTAGTAGCCATGAATTTCTAAAGATCCATGGATTGCCTTTGAGCGCTCTTCTCATGTCTGTCTCGTTATCAAAGAAGAACTGGTATAACTTGGGTTGAATTTCCTTCATATGGAATCCTTGTGGTTTTTTCCAGATATTGCTCATAGCGTTCTGTACCCAAATCGGGTTGATTTGTTTGTCAGTGATAAGCTTGCCAACGATGCTGTATGTGCATTTCTTTATTCCTTCATCTATATCGTCTTCATCATATATGATCAGAGATTCCACCTCAGCTGCTAAATCGCTGCTGCCGTTTATTGTAATTGACTTCAATGCAGGGTGCGGTTTGGGGGGTTGGCGATTAGAGTTATGTTCAAACAAATAAGAAGGTAGAGATTCGGCCATTTCATGGATGATAGTTGCTGGCACGGTGGCGAAAAAGGGTCGTACACTAGTCTCTTGGTGAAGAGAGTGTTAGGCGGCGGTTAGCAATGAGAGAAAACCCTAGTTCAGAGGAAAGTTAAGAGTATGTTATATACGACTCCATATTACAGTCTGCAATAACAAAAAAACTAATGAATTTGATGGTGACTTAATTATTAGGTATTATTAATCCAGAATCATGTGTGACTTACGTCTATTGGTCTAAGTGTCAATTAATTCTGAGATAGATTAATTCTGATGCAATGCCTAAGACTGAAAGTAATTTGGTATGATGACAAAAATATTATTAGGTTATACAAATATTGTCCAAACTAATCTAATCTAATAGATATATATCATTTTGTCGAAGATTACATTTAGACACATTCTCTTATAGTCTTATATTTATAACTATTGGAATATAAATTGATTTCCAAAAATAATAATTAGTAGTCAAGTAGGACTCTACTTATGTGTATCATTAAACAAATACATTTTATTTGAGAGAGATTCGCTGAACTTATTTGTCTCACTAAAGCATACCATTTGGAGTAATTATGAAATGACTTATTTTACATGCCTTATTCAAGATCTATTTGTCTACTATATCACGAAATATTGTCCAAACATCTCTAACTAACAGAAGGATTTATTTGTCTTACAAGTAAAGCTCAAAGACCTCAAACATAATAAATTTAGTTGGGGAAGAAAGTTTTAAACACAAAATCCATTAGAACTTATTTCAGTATATAGTTGTTTGGGATATCCGGCATAGATGGCTGAAATCCATTATTGACATAATTCATTCAACTTCCTTTGTTCAATTTTTTCTGAATCTAAAAACGGCTTAAGATCGTATATATCAACTCTATATAAGATAAGATCATATCTTAATCGATTTTATACAGATTTATTCTATAAATAATAAAGATTATAACAGGTATATAAAGGAAAAATCAGCTCTCTCTTAGATATGTCTTCTAAACCCTACTCCATTGCTACACTAGTGAAGATCCCCAAATCTCTATTTGATGAATCAAAGCTGGTGCACTATCAACCTTTTTACATAAACTTCCAGCTTGTTATCTTGACACGTCCGATTACACTGGAAGTTCCAAACTCTTAAAGGTACATTCTATACATTGATGTCCCGAACTCGGGAAGACGGAATGTCTATGCTTCTCAAATTGATTGCTTGTCCTGAGCTCGAGTTCTTTCTTTGTTATACCGTAAGGGCTGGGCTCGTAGATCATTTTGGATTTCGTTTTGGGATGCAAGCCGACTTCAAGGATCGTTTGTGGGTTGTTTCATCGTAGCTTCGACTTTCTGAGAAAGGATCGTATTTTGGCTTTCCGAGGAATGAACGTGTTTTTGTTTCGAAGAAGAACCATAATTTGGTCTTTCGTGAAAGAGCCATGCATTTTGGCAGTGGCGTTAAGGTCAAGCTCTTCATGTTACTGATTCTGGCGTTGCTCATCACCTGAGTGATCGATGTAAATGCATATTTTTATCAAATAGTAATTTACTAGTTAGTTTTTTTTTTATCAAACTAATAAAAATGTATATTAAAACACTTTATAATTTATCTTATATTGAACATAAAAACAAGTATTCTAAACAACTGAATAAAAAAATATTATAAAGAATTTAATTAAAAAACTAAGTCACAACAAAAAGAAAATTAAGAATTGTTTTTTGAGATGGATGTATGAATGTATGTATATATAACATTATTTTAATATATATTTGGAACAAAATTGATTTGGTGCTTATTTGTTGTACATTATTTAATATGTTACCCACAAAAATATATGTTAATATATATAGAAAATATATTGGTAAACAATTATTTAACTATATTAACAAACTAAAAATAAGAATTTAATTTTTTATATTTGTCTTCTTTTATTTACAAATGTGTGTATATAGTTTTTCATTAATGTTTTTAAATGGTAATTCCTATTTGATAAAGAAAATTTGTTATCTTTCCTTTTAATAATAATAATAATAATAATAATAATAATAATAATAATATTAATAATAATATTATTATTATTAATATTATTATTAGATAATTAACAAAAAATAATCCATATCAACCAATAATTCAAGTAAACTAATCTTAGCTACTTAAAAGTTAGCTCCTTATATTTTCATAATAATAATAATAATAATATCATTCCAGTGGGGATAATAATATCATTATCATTGATAATGTTAGATATAAATTTATTTTTTTTAATCAAATTCAATCAAGTTATTTATTTCTATGTCAAATGAAAGACTGTTTTAATGTCAAATAGCACAAAAAATAATATAAAAATAAATTTTTATAAGACATCAAAATAATTTAATTGAACAAAATAGGTACACATATATAGATTTTTTTTTAAAAAAAAATACTGTTGAAATAATATTATTATAGTAGTTATATACGTAAAAAAATTATTAAAATAATAATATAAATGATAAAAATTTATCTACAAAAAAGAGTAAATGACAAACATCGATTAAAAATCTAGACAACACTTGTCTCAACTTTTTCAAATCTCTCATATTGGGCACCAAAACAAGCATTTAGGACTTCCAACAGTTGTGCACAGGTCAAAGAGGCAGACTTTCAATTTTGTGAAAGATATGGTGGAAAAGAAACTGCAGAATTGGAACAGGAATCTTCTTTCAGTCAGTGACAGGGAAGTTTTACTCAAGGCAGTAGCTATAGCCATACCTATGTACTCTCTAGCTTGTTTTAAACTACCAGAATCCTTGCTTGATGAAATTCAGAAACGTATGCTCTCATTCTCGTAGGACAACGTGGCGAGGAGAGAAAGCTACAATGGGAAAGATGGGACACTATTATAGGGATAAAAAACAAGGAGGCCTTGGTTTTAAGGATCTAAAGACTTTTAATTTGGCTATGCTAGCTAAATAAGGTTGGAGGATCCTTACTAAATCGAATTCCCTACTTAGTAGACTATACAAGGGCAGATACTACCACAAATCTAACTTTCCACATGCTGCTGTTGGTCACAATCCGTCATGGGCCTGGAGAAGTTTGTTGTAGGGTTGCAAAGTCCTTGAAAAGGGTCTAAATTGGACAGTCAGAAGGGGAACTCGGATTCGACTCTATGAAGACTCTTGGATTCTTAAATTTCAACCACTATCTCTATTCCAGCAACGAAACACAGCACCAAATATTCAGTGGGTCAATCAATTAATAGATGGTAATAGGCAATCGAGAATTGAATTCATTAGAGATAATTTAGTCCAGAAATTGTTGAAGTTATAATACAGATTCCATTGACAGAAGCAGGTAAAGATTTTGTTACCTGATCTCCTAACAGCAAGCATGGCTATACAATCTCATTGGGATACACAAGATTGCATTTCAGATCTTCCACCCCCCCCCCCCAATTGGCCATCTCCCTCCTCGCTGCAAAGAGAAGCGGCTCTGGAACGGTTTCTAGGCTCTCCAATGCCCTCCGAAGGTCAAGGTTTTTCTCTGGAAGGTGTTTCACGATGGCCTTGCTGTTTGCCAGCGCTTGAAATTCCGCTTCCCTTCAGTCACGGACTATTGCCCTCGATGCTCTGAATTGGGGGAACACACAATTTACTGCCTTGTGACCTGCCATTTTGCTACTGAAGTGTGGAACCAATTAGGGATTTTTGCCCAAATCAACTCTACTGACATCTCAAGTTTCTGGCAATGGTGGTTGAAATTGATGGATGGTCTATCCTTTAACCCACAAAGGAGATAGCAAGCGAGCCTCACGGCGACTTTCTTTGGAAACTCTGGCTAGAACGTAATTACCGAATCTTTGAGCAGTCCTCTTCTACTCCAGCAGTCATCATTTCAATAGCGAAGGAGCTCACCTTCGACTTCAATCACTACCACAGCCCCGTGAACCTTTCCCCTTTCTGTGTCTATTCTTCTCTCTCGATTGTTATATTTTCTTCTTTAATTGTGAAAGTACCACTTTTCCTTTTTTTTGGTTGTCCAAATTTGCACCCAACTCCTTATGTATTCATTTTATGTCCTAATGAAATGCAATACAACTATTTTTAACAAAAAAAAAAAAATCGATTAAAAATGCATAACTTTTGACATGCGTTCTCATGCTCAATATATTGATTTTCCCACTATCCACTCACGCTTGTCTGAGTCATTCATCCATTGTCTTTTCATGATATTCACCATTTTTCCTTTGGCTAAGAGGACTCACCAATAAATTTAGGGTGAATCCTATGGTATCCTTTTTTTAAGAGAGTAATTTATTCTCTTTCGTATTAGTTTATAATTAACTCAATAAATAACTATTTTTATAGTCATAATATATACCACTACTTATTTACCTTCTATTTTTAGTTGAATTTGATGATCATATAAAATGAAAAAAATAGTATATTATATTACTTGTTCTTTTTGTATGACAGGAGAGAACGAAAAAAGAAAATGTTATATTATTTGTTCACCTCTCTTAGAAAAAACACAAAATATCATTAAAAAAAATCCTTATTTGAATAAGATTATACATCAAACTCTAACAAAAAATTATTTATTAAGTTAATTATAAACTAATACAATAAAAATGATAAATTATCCTCTAAAAAAGAGAGGATATCTTAGTATTCACCTAAATTTAATGGGAAGAAAGTTTTTAACACAATTTATTGAGAACTTATTTTGGTATATACTCTATCTATAGTAAAAGTCAACTACTAAATTAATCATTATATATTTATAGAGGAACGAATCATTCGCACTTGGTAAGCGCTTCGCTGTAGCCAAGCTTACAGCTAGCCTATCCAATTTTTCTAATTCGACAGTTTGATCTATGCTATGATTTATTATTCATAGACGTTGATAAGATTCTTCCATCTAGCAACACCTTAGGATGACATAGCCTTCCTTGCAGTCAGACTCCACGGGAACTAGCCCTTGTCTTTTAGGTTCTTATGATTACTTGAAAGGGCTACAAGCGAGTCCCATACCATCAGGTCATGGCCACTTTTCACTCTGTGCCGATTAGTCATTCTGATCGCTTATCCATGAGCAGGCACTTTCATATAACTAATCCTTGGAGTTAATTTGCTTTATTTTTAGTTGTCAGCTAAAAATAATAAATTATATTGGTTTCATAATATTATTATTAGCCAAACCTAAATACAAAAAAATATTTCTATTTCTAAAGTTATAATTTAACTAAACTTAGTTAAATAAAATATTTTTGTTTTATTTTATGTATATTTTGTAGTAGTGTAATAAAATACTAAATATACCTTCCAATAATGGCTAGAAAGGGAAATGGATTATTTCGAGTTTTTTTTCTTCAATTATTTGTCAGGTGTGATGTGTCATTATTGAATATTTTCTCTTATATATTTTTTTATTCCATTTAAAAATAAATAATAAAAAATACACTTGATAAATAATTAAGAGAAAAAAACTTAAGAAATTCTATTCCTATTAAAAAGAAATAAGGCGAAGGATTCGGAGCCGAGGATTGCCAGTGTGTTTCCAAAAACTAATTACATATAATAAATGTTAAAGGCATAAAGTACTTTATTTTATAATTATTTGATTATTACCTCATTTCTTACCATCCTGGTTCATTTGATTCAGGAGGAGTTGTACAGTATCATAGTGCAATAACTTGGCAAGGTACATGGATTTTTTCAATTTCAACTTTCATACTTTAATTTATTCATTGTGTTTTTAAGATAATGTCATTTTCCACCTAATGCTTCCTCTTTCTACTCAAACTCTTTAGTATAAAGACACAAAAAAAAAAAACTCTTTAGTATAACCAATTTCTTGTCAATTTTATTTTATTTTTCAGATGGTAAGAAGCATAAGATTAGATATCCAATTAAAAAAAAAAATTGAACTTTATAATATATCAAACATGTTGAAATTTGAGAAGTGCAGTGAAACAAAGGAAGACAATAAGTTACAACTTACAAGTTGTGAAGCTTCTAAAAAAATTGAAAATATAAGAATTTTTTGTAATTTAACAAAAATTGGAATAAAATATAATGTTTTGAGAGGGGTACTACTGGCTTTGTCTAAAAGAAGGGGCACAAATTTTTTTGCCAACAAACAATTAATTTTCGAAAACTACTTAGCGAGCCACCGGCCATATCACATGACTTCTACGTAGGCGATGACGCAATGTGTTTTAACTTTTAATCAACACAAATTCTGAATTTAAATTTGAAATGAAAAATGGATTTTTGCGTTGGAAGAATCGTAGATAGAAAAAAGGAAAAAAAATAATAAATCTAGATGTTTTAAGTGTAATTAATTTTTTTAAATTTTTTTAAAAATTTGCTGAGTAAAGAAAGAAATCAAAGATATCTAGTCGTATTGAATTCTTATATGCATGACTTTTTACTCGTGTTATTTCAACAAAAAAAAAAAAAATAATCTACTTTCGTTGTTAAATACATAGCAAATGAATTAAAAATTTTAAATATTTATTAGTCAAAGTTTTCTTTAAGAATTTGCTAACAAGTATTTTTAGAATATTAATTAAGGTTATTTACATACCTTTTTTATACAATAAGTTCTTTGAAAATTTAAAGCAAGTTTCCTTTTTTATTTAACACGTTATATCTTTGAACCTTTTGTTACCTAAAAAAATGTTCATAGCATCTTTATCATTATTAGTATTCATCTAGAAGCTCTATCAATTCAACAAGTTAGATTTCTGGTTCCAATCCATTACCCAACATTAAATTCCACACGGTTCCATTTCATTTTCCTTTTCCTTTATCTACTCTATAAAACTCCTCTCCCTCAAATCACAAACCAATACCAATTAGAATATTCCATTGCTTGCTTCCTCTGCCTTTTCATTTTCTTTACTACCAAAGTCCGCAATTTGTCTTCAAAATTCTTCAGTTGTTTACTCACAAGTCAGAAACTAAGAAAACATGGGTAGCGAATCTCCTGCTCTACACATATTCTTCTTCCCTTTCTTGGCTCATGGCCACATCATCCCCACCGTTGATATGGCCAAACTCTTCGCATCAAGAGGGGTCAAGTCCACCATAGTCACCACCCCCGTCAACGCCTCCCTCATCTCCAAAGCCATTGGAAAATCCAAAACTCACGCCAATGGAATCCACATAGAAACCATCGAGTTCCCATGTTCTCAAGCTGGTTTACCAGATGGCTGTGAAAACGTGGACTTAGTCCCTTCAGAAGATCAAGTCCATGTATTCTTTGCATCAACAAGGTTGCTACAAGAGCAATTCGAGAAGCTATTGCTTCAGCATAAACCTGATTGTGTTGTTGCTGATATGTTCTTCCCTTGGGCCACCGATTCTGCTTCCAAGTTTGGAATTCCAAGACTTGTGTTCCACGGAACTAGTTTCTTTTCATTGTGTGCCACTGAATGTGTGAGACTCTATGAGCCGTACAAGAATGTTTCTTCCGATTCGGAGCCCTTTGTGATTTCCAATCTACCTGGTGAGATTAAACTCACAAGGATGCAGTTGCCGCCTTTTATGTGGACAAATAGTGGAACAAACCAAATGGCCAGAGTGTTGAAGGAAGCCAAGGAATCAGAGATGAAGAGCTATGGCGTGGTTGTTAACAGTTTCTATGAACTCGAGAGTGTTTATGCTGATTTTTATAGGAACGAGCTTGGAAGAAAAGCGTGGCATATTGGTCCTCTTTCTCTTGGCAATAGTGATAATGAAGAGAAAGCTCAAAGAGGAAAAGATGCATCTATTGATGAGAACGAGTGTTTGAAGTGGCTTAACACAAAGAAGCCTAATTCAGTTGTTTACATTTGCTTCGGAAGTGTGGCAAACTTTGAAGATTCTCAGCTTAGAGAAATTGCATTGGGTCTTGAGGCTTCAGGCCAACAATTCATTTGGGTGGTGAAGAGAACCAAGAAAGGTGGAGAAGAAGATAAAGAAGAATGGCTACCGGAAGGGTTCGAGAGGAGAATGGAAGGAAAGGGACTAATCATAAGAGGCTGGGCGCCACAAGTGTTGATTCTTGAGCACAAAGCAATTGGAGCATTTGTAACGCATTGTGGTTGGAATTCAACTTTGGAAGGAGTGGCTGCTGGGGTGCCAATGGTAACATGGCCTGTTTCAGCAGAGCAATTTTACAATGAGAAGTTGGTGACTCATGTTCTTGGAATTGGGGTACCTGTTGGTGCTAAGAAATGGTTAAGATCAAAAGGGGATAGTGTGAAATGGGAGGCAGTGGAGAAAGCTTTGAAGAAGATAATGGTGGGTGAAGAAGCGGAAGATATGAGGAAGAAGGCTAAGATGCTGTCACAGTTGGCTAAAAGTGCCGTGGAGAAGGGAGGATCTTCATACTCTGATTTGAATGCACTTATTCACGAGTTAACTTCGCTGAGGCACCCATGATAATGATATTGGCCATATGCATGCTTTGTGCTTTTCAAATAGAATCCTTGGAAGTTGGAACATGTTGCTTTGCTATGTCCTTTTTTTTTCTTTTCCCCTAATCAATAAGTTTACTAATTTGAGCTTATGCTGTTCATTTTCTTTATTTTATCCCCTCTGATTTTTCATTTGCTGATAAGTATAACTCCCATATAAATTATAAAATACCTTTTTTTTTTTTTTTTTTTACTTCTAGTACATAAATAACATTTATTCATAATAAATAATAATTACATAGATAAATAAATAAATAGCTAAATCACTATCTAAATAAGTAATTTTATATATATATATATATATATATATATATATATCACATAAAATTCTACTCATGATTTTGTGGCAAAAAATTATATGATCTACTATGCAAATAAGAGATGTGTTATATCATGGCTTATGGCTGGACGGATCAAAAGAAAAGATTTTCTATTTTTTATATACTGGAGTACTCCTTGCGCATGCGCAGAGTGTTGAGTCTATATACATATCTACTTTAATTTTTTATAATATTATATGAAAGATTAAAATACTTAAGGTTAGTAATAGACTTATTGCGTCTTATTTTCTATATACACATTATACAAAACACAAATTGAAAGAAATATTCTTCATTTTTTCTATTAAAAAAATTAAAATTGCTAAATCATTTTGTAATCACTAATTCAATATTTTTAGATCAACTCACTAAATTAAACACTTGTCAATTAATTGACCTATACTTTGATAAAAAAAAATTTAACCATGCACTTATTAGCTTTAATAAAAATCCAAATATTTTTTAATTAATAGCAAAATTTTCTTGTAATTTTTATTTTCCTTTCAATTTTATTGATAACATTTTTCTTAAATTTTTATCTTTCATTATTTTAAATTTTATATTTAAAATCCAAAATTTTTTTAATGATAAAATTTAAAATATTTATATTTTCTCGTAAATCTAATGATTGAAAATTTTAATTTGAAATTAATAAATCTTATTTTTATTTCAAAATATTATCTTCTCTTTTTTTTTATAAATTTAATTATTTAAAATTTAGATTTAAAATTTAAAAATTATTAATAAAAAATTTATTTTTAATTTGTATCTTCATTAATTAGATTAAACACTTGTCAACCACTTAGCTATTTACTATTGGATTATTATATAGTGAGGATGTGGATTTTTAGTTTCTCTTGTTTTCATTGCTTGACACTTGTCAAGTAATTAGACTTGACACTTGTCGAGCAATAAAACTATTACTGCTCTCCTATATAAAAAGAAGAGGAGAAGATACTAGGTTAGTACCCGCGTGTTGCGCGAAAATCTGGCAGTTGTATTAGTCCTGTACTAAGCCATCTTATTATAATAACTTCATTTATGTTAATAATTTTTTAAGCAAGCTCCATTGTTGTTTCTTCGTGTAGACTGTTTTTATCAGTTATTTATTAACAAATGTTTTACACATGGGCTGATTGAGTTACTTGAATGATGGAAATGGGTCACATATCTTATATTTACAATTAAAGCGGGACATCAACTTATTTATGCTCTGATAAAATACGGGTGATAAAAACAAGTTGCTTAACATTAATACAACTAAGAAGGTTGTTTATTTTTTTAATTAATCTCATAACATAAAAAGAAAAATTTGTAAAGAGCTTGGTGAGGACTTGACACATGTCGCGCAAAAATACTATTACTATTGAATATTTATATAGTAGGAATATAAATCTTTATATAGTAGGAATAACATAAAAAGAAACAAAATGAATTTCACGGAAAAAGTCGAATATTATTAATTTATTATTATTAGTAGTAGAAATATTTTAAAATGGACCACGTTATTATTATTATTATGAGCCTTAGTGTAATATTTATTGTTATTAATTCATTGAAAAAGTGGAATATTTATTATCATTAGCCTTAGTGTACTGGACCACGTTACATGCTTCAACATATGATGGTGCATTGATGGAAGTCACTTAGGTTATGACATGTGTCAACGTAATGGAGAAAGGAGAATTTGTAAAGAACTCGTTGAGGTATTGACACATGTCGATGCACTATTACTATTGGATCTTTATATAGTGGAAACTAGAATACTCTTCGCGCAACACATGGATTGTGAATCAATATACATATTTATTTTAATTTTTTATTATGTTATCTAAATGACTAAAATATTTAAGGTAAGTGATAGACTTATTAGGTTTTATTTTCTATATGCATTTTGTACAAAACACAAATTAAAAGAAATATTGTTTATTTTTTCTATTAAAAAATTAAAATTGCTAAATCATTTTGCAATCATTAAATTATAATACTTTAGATCAATTCACTAAATTAGACACTTGTCAATTAATTAACCTATACTTTGATAAAATAAAAAAAAAACCTTAGATTAAACACTTGTTAAACACTTAAATATCTACTATTGAATTATTATATAGTGGGAAGTGGGGATTGATTTTTAAATACATAAATAATAATAATAATTTTATCATTATAATATTATTGTAATTGAAAATTAAATTTTTATTTGTTTGTTTTGTTTTATTTATTGTTTAGATTCCTTCTAATATTTTAGATGCAAAATTTAAATTATTTAGTTTCTGTTTTTTTCATTCCTTGACACTTGTCAAGTATTTATGTTAGACACTTGTCAAACAATGAATTATTACTGCTCTCCTTTTATAAAAAAAGGATAAAAAAACTTAGATTGAACACTTGTCAGACATTTATATATCTGCTATTGGATTATTATATAATGAGGAAGTAGAAATTTGTTTTTAAATACATATATATATATATATATATATATATATATATATATATATATATATATATATATATATATATATATATATATATATATA
>JASCZI010091209.1:5883-16371 GCA_036250425.1 Stylosanthes scabra | reverse complement strand
TCTCATGTTAGGTATAATTTGGTTCTAAGTTTGGTGTTCCACCAAGTTAATCACTAATCATTCATGCTTAAGCTATGCATTCATACATCTTTTCATATCATATATCCTTAGATTCTAAGTTTGGTGTTCCACCATGACATTGAATCCATTACCCATCCTCTGTTCATTAGCATGCCTAAGATCTTAAGTTTGGTGTTCCACCATTCATTCATTCATCATCCATCTCATCATCATATCATATTCTCTCTCCTGTTCTTGTTTTTATTTGCTTAGGGACAAGAAAAATTCTAAGTTTGGTGTGGAGCGTTCATTATACTCACTTCTTCTTCTTCAAGGAAAATCAGAAAATAGAGAAATCAAAGGTTGTATCTCTCCTCTTTATAACCCTTAAGCTTAATTGACATATACACGCATGCCATATCATAGATTTCATTGAGATATACACGCATGCCAAGTCCGTATCTCGTTTTTCAATTGAAATAAATGTCATGAAATCTTTTGAGTGATCTTAGGCAAAGCAAGTGCTAAATTGTTGTATACATTGAAAGATGTAATGCTTGCATGAACACTCAATAAGAGAGCTTCTGTGGTTACAAATTGTGCTCTGTTTGATTGATTAGGAAGTGAATTCCCTTTTGAGAAATCCTCTAGAGAACTTATTATGTGACTTCTTCATAAAAATCAATCAGGCTACTTCCCTTTTGAATGCGTTGGAGAAGTCAAATTGCTTCAGTTTGCATTGCTACTTCAACAAACCTAATACTCCAAAATCGTTGATGATTTAAGTCATCCTCGCAGTATGCTAAATATTTTCCTTCTCCATTCATATTCATTTACTTCGGATAAGAAGCTGACACTTATCTTCGAGTTACTTGTTCAACCATCTAATAATTTAATGGAAGAGGAAATAACATTGATAAAATTAGTTACCTAAACTATACGAAATAAAAACGTGCAATATTTCTCTTGCGTTTACCATGTCGCTACTACTGGCATTGGCCAAAAAACCTTTTGGGCCTAAAAACTCTGTCTCCAGAAAAAACAGGACTTCATTGTGACATACAGGTTTGGGCATCATAACAAAAAAACCTTTTGGGCCATTACAAAAAAAAAATTTAAGAAAAAAAAAATTTTTAGCTCAACGAATAATTGGTGATACACCTCATTTTTCAAATAGGCTTCCTGTTGGATGCAGCAGCTCGAAAGAAAGATAAAAAAGACTGAGAGTCCTCATTGGATCACCATGCACGGAAGTGTCAGCAACACAACAGGTTCCTAATTTAGTTACATAAGCCAAGTTTTCGAAATACATAATCAGGTTTGTTATAATCACATAATTTGTCTCCACCTTACACTTCTAAGTTGAATTACATAGTCCAAAACACATAACTAATACACCACACAAATCAGTAGCTTTCCTTCAACGTCGACTGAGGCTAGCCACAATGAGATCACTCAGGGCACTAATATTAGTCATCACCTGTTCCAAACGTATAAAAATTAGCAAGATGAACACATCAAGAGAGAGCCATTAACTTTAACGATAGGAGTCTTACCCCCTGGAGAAACTCGTCCTCCTCTGAGGAGTCGGACATCACAGCAGAGGAAACATTGGGTCCAACTTTGATTGGTCCCTCCTCGTTGACGCAGCCTGCGCCATCAGCTGGAGATCTCCACTTCGAGGAACCTGATCTTGGACCCTTATGCACCATTCAGGAACCCAAACACAACTATCGTCAAATTCACCATTCAACTTATCTTAACCAACCCGAACTAACAGCCGTACATAATTATGTTCTTATCTTTGTTTAACTTTACTATTTCCTTTCCATATTACCACGTATTAGCACATAACAATTTACATGGCCATTCTTCTGCACATATTAAAAAACTCACTGCATGAACCTTGTGATGTAATTAAATAAGCCTCTTCACAATCACCAAATCCTTACCATACAACAATTAATTCACACAACGGACTAGCTTAATTAGAGAAACTATTTCGCATTTAGTTGCATTATTTAACGAGACAAGTAAAAGTTCAAACATCTTACCAGATTGCTAGGCGAGGATCCCTGAGAGGGGTGTTCAGCTGATTCAAACCCAGAATGGAGGCCTGTGTCAGTTCCCTCTTCCGCTTTGTCACCGCAATGGCGTTTTGTGTGCCCGGGTTTGCGGCACTTGGTACAACGGCGCTTCTTACCACGTGCCTTCTTAGGAATCTTTGGCGCTCCCTTAGTCCGAACCACGACAGGGTCTTTTACGGTGCTCTCCGCTTTGGGCATATCTTCTGCCACGGGCCCAGAATTCAATCTTGCCTCCACCTCATCCGCAAGTCTCACTAACCCACTCACGGAGTAATCAAATAGTGAATGGCTCTTAGCTCCCATTGAGAGTAGCCGCTGCGCCTCAGCATGCAAAGCCCCGTGCCTCAGTAAGTACAGCCGCTCAGTTTCCTCTTCCCATTTCTCCGTGTACTGTTCACTAGATTTGGCATCTTTCCTCCATCACTTCAAAACCAGCCGATCTGGTATCTCCGTTTGGTGCTCGTGCTTTAGCACGAAGAACATGTGTCGGCAAGGTATGCCTTTCTTCATCCACACCCCGCAAGGACACCTCATCCTCGACGAATTTCTCTCATAAAGGACCGTGATATGTATCCCAGGATCCGTGTATCCTTCCAAGGTATAAACCATAGTGGTCAGCCTCCTGGTCCTTTCAACAAGATTCACATTAACCACCCCTTCTATCTCCTTTTTGACATCCAGGAAGATCTCCCGAGTATATACAGCACATCGCTCAAGAGCCACTAGGCCAGTTGTCATCACAGGAAAACCGTACACACTCCTGAATTGGGCCTCCAGTTTGTTGTTCCAATATTCCCTCACCATCAACTCCAAACCGTGGAGCATCTCCAGCAGCGTGTGCCCCGATTTAACAAATTTATTCACAAAAGCATTAATCCCCTCACACCTTGATGTTGTGCGGAAACCGGCGCAAAATGTTGAACGCAAGTACGAATTAGCCCAGAAGCGGTCCCCAGCACCATAGTCATGCATTGCGGAGGACCACTCGTGCTCGAAATCTTCAATCTCCATGTCCGCGTATAACCACCTATTAAAAAGTGATTGATAAGTTTATATTATATGATTGATTTTTGAGCTAAAAAGAATGGATTTATCAACTTAAACTCACATTAAACTCTTGTTAATGTATGCTTTTGTAAATTCTCTCCTAATTGTGCTTAAATTGAAAATTGCATGCTTTTGAGTTATGAATTGTTGAATTAATTTCACTTTTATCCCATTCGATGCCTTGATGTGTTTAATTAAGTGTTTCAAGGTTTAGAAGGCAAGGATGGTTGACAAGAAGTGTGAAAAGCTTGCAAAAGTGGGAAATTACATGAAGAAAAGCATAGGAGAAATAGAAGCAGAAAGCTGTGTACACAGATGAAACCTGTGTAGACAGGTGCCAGAATCAGGTTGCTGTGAGCTGTGTAAACAGATCCATCTGTGTAAACAGATGGCCTGTCACATGCTTCATTAATTGAGCACGTGAAGGACACTTTGGGGGCCCATTTTTCTTCAATTTTCAGCATCAATTAATGAGAGGGAAAGCCAAAAATGAAGGGGGGACATCATACAAGAAAAAAAACAACAACATCAACATGGAAACTCATCACAACACTTATATACTCTCATTCTTTTCCTTTTAGTTTTCTCTCCTAGGGTTTGGGAGAACATCTACTTCTCTTGCAACTCTAGGAATTTGATCTTCAATTTCTTTCTAGTTCTTGTCTTAATTGCTAATTAGGATCTTTTAGTACTCTAGTTCTTCTACTATTTCATTGAGTTTTATCTTGTTATTACTTGTTTTCATGAGAACATTAACTAGTGTTGTGAATCTTGAATTATGTTTGATATATCAATGAATGTTTGTTTTTATGTCATATTAATGTTCATTTGAGTTGTTGTTGTGGATATTTTGCATTGGGTATTCTTAGATTTTATTGTTATTGTAATTTATAATGTTTAGCATTTATGCACACCAAGTGTTTGTTAAATTGTTTGAACTAGTTATGGAGTAGGTTTTAATTCTTGGTTTGGGATGAGATATGAGAGTCACTTGAGTTACTTTTGTAATGATTGATTAGGTGATCGAGGGTATTTAATTAATTTTGTTTTCACTAACGCTAATCCTTTACTAAAGTCAATTAGTAAGTGGATTAGGACTTGTGATTAGAATTAATTAAAGCCAATTGACATTCCTCAATTCTTAGAGGTTAACTAATTGGTTGCTCTTGGATATTGCCTTGAATTCTAGTTAGTGACAAGGATTGTGACTCAATTCTCAACCCTAACCAAGATCTTCTTAGAATTTGAATTTAATCATCTCTTACTTGCTTTGTGTAGTTGTTAGTAGATTCTCTTAGTTTAACTAATTGTTAGTTAGAATTAGTTTCAATTTGAATTATTACAATTGCTAGTTAGTTGTTAGTTAGTTAGTTCTCAATTTTATCGTTCTAGTTAGCATTTAATTACTTGCTCATTTATATTCTTGCAATCTTTAGTTTAGTAAATTCAATCAAACAACCTTTTCACTCCTAGCTAATAGCAAAACCTTGTTTAATTCCTAGGGAGAACGACCTGGGATTAATACTCTCGGTTTGATTTTATTTGAAATATCTTTTGAAACTAAATTTGGTCATTGTCAATTGCCGGTTTAGACTAACTACAATGAAATTGTGTTTTTGAACTTGAGAATTTCTAAACCGGTCTTAGATAGTCCACCAGTGATCTAAGCCCCTCCAACTTCACGTTCGTTGTAACATTTTTCTCCATGTGCCAGACACATAAATAATGAGTAGCCTCCGGGATCGTTGCTCTTATTGCGGCCTTCATGGCCTCATCTCCATCAATTACCACAACGCGGGCTTCTTGTTACACATTGCCTCCAGAAAATTTTCCAGCAGCCATGTATAAGATACCTAGTGGGCTCTTGTACTTGTTTTTCTTGTATGTTGAATCGAATGCGACCACATTGCCGACGAATTGATAATCAATCCTACTCCCCCCATCGGCCTAGAACAGGTTCGCTAACATGTTTTCCTCAGTCAACATGTACCTCACAGAACACATCGTATCTGACGTTGCCTTCCCCTCAAGATACCCTATAGCGGCATTTGCATCCCCGTCGGTGATCCGTGCAACCTTGCTTCGATTCACATAATTGTAAGCATCTTTCTTGCTAAAACCCACGTACGAATAACCACCTGCCTGTCCTGCCATGTAACCTAAAATCTTCGACGTCGGAAGACCATGCCCCTGCATCCCGTCAATCTGTGCCTTCGTAGCATCAGTCATGGACCTAAATGTTGGAATCATATGTATCATCCCGGGAGGAGTTAATTCGTGATTATGCTCCATCACGATCTTCCGAACTCGCCAAACACTGCTCGTGACATCGAGGAAAACTGAAAGCTTAGCCTCACAGTTGTTTCTGGTCTCCGGCTTATGCTCCCTCCTCCTATCAACTTTGTTATAGTGTCTAAGATCCCTTAGCCCGGCTCTGTTACAAAAAAATCTTCTCCGGATCCGCCGCCCTGAATCATCCTTGCCGAAATCCGCCTTCCGAACGCCAAAGTCATGGCACTTTCCATATTTCTTGTAAAATTCATAGGCTACTTCCTCGGAACGAAAACGTTTCCTCAAAAAGTATGTCGTTGTCAACCCTAGGACATCTCCAAACTCTGTGGAATCTTCCTCAACGACCGGTTCTGGACACTCGAACCCATTATCGTTCCCTTCCTCGCTCCACTCTGAACCCATGCTACTGTTCTCAACAGCTTCGCCAGAAACCTTATCTAAATCATCTGCTGAGCCGTCCATCTCTCGATCCTGTTACAACAACCAATACATGGTCAGCCAGGTGCCCCAATTTTAGAGACAAATACCCAAAACAAAGCATCCATCCATCCAACCTAAAACACCTCCTAAATAAACATAACTCACTCTTCTCGCCCACTCATACCCTAACCGTAACCTAACCCCATACAATAACATTATGGCCCTAATAATAACACTACCCAGCCGCAGGTATCCTAATGTTAGTTACGCAGTAACAACAGAACTTATCACGTATGGAGAGTCTCTTACCTCAAATGCACTAACCCCGTCACTGGGATATCTTCGGCACCGCCAAATAGCAACCCACACACGCCAACAAGCTTCACCTAACTCTCGCAACAGCGCCGAGAGGGCACCCTCTGGTGGAACAACAGCTATCCTCGAAACCCTATCCGTGTTTCCCTTAATTTTTCTTCCTTTCCGAACCCTATCGTCTGACCCCCCACCCCTTTCATTGCTTCCCTTTTTTTAATCCTTTCTACAAAAAAATATTCCCTTCATTGTTTCCCTTATCTGTTTCTTTCTTTTTTTTTTGGTTTTTAACATTCTCTTCCTGGCTTATGCAAAATCAAAACCCACACTCACTTTTTGTTTTTGTTTTTTCCCACAATATACCCAACATAACGCGTCAAGAAGGATAAATGCATGAAGCCCACCGTTGCCCCAATAAATATTCAGCCCACTTCGCCAAAAAGTTGACCATCGCTAATTACCTTCTCAAATTGATAATCACCCTAACCACCACTCACGCACCCCACGCGACCCGACACTAGTATCACTGTATCAGAGTCCCTGCCATTCTCTCTCCAGCGCCGCAAATATGTCCTGTCCACATACCACATGCGTCATCGCCCTCACCGCACCACGTTGCTTTCAATACATGTTGAGCGGGTACCTTTTCAACACCAGAGACCGATCCTATTTTAAAACAATAACACTATACATACAACTATATACCCAAACAAGTTTCAATCAGGTGCCTTTATACCACTCTCACCACACGCGTGGATACCATGCAGAAAACCACTCAATTTCGAAAGGACGCAGCACGCGAACCAATGCAAAAAATGAAACGTCTTCGCTACTACTATTTTCATTTCCCATTCACTATTCATTTCAACCATTCACTATCCACCATTCATTTAAAAAAAAGCAACGTTACTGTTCAAAAAACCCCAGAAGAAAGAACACAAGAATCCGAAGCGATTTCGAAGAACAATCTCACAAAAACGATACCAGTTCCACCACAAGAACACAAATCCGAAGCGGAATCGTGCTACGAATCAAAAAATCCTGAGGAAAAACATTCAAAGTAACTCCGGGTTACTGTTCAACCTTTCTCTTTCGATTTGATGTAGGGTTTTATCATCCTCCATTCCTTTTATTGGCTTTCATTGTTTCGAGTTTACTTTAAGTCGATCCCGATAAATAGATACTTCGTGAATCCGCTTCGCATTAGGGTTTACATTCGATCGCATAAAAGGTTATTTAGGGTTTTCATAAAGATGATGTTTTGATTCGAAACTTTTTGTCAAAACCGCTTCTATTGTTTAGGTTTTTGGGTTTGTTCTTAATTGTAATTGACTGCTTCTATTGGGATACATTTATGGGGTACATTGCTTCGATTTGCACTTCAAATCCGTTTCACTTTTCGTTTTAAATCCGCTTCGCCTTGTTGAGAATTCATTGCTTCGATTTGCATATCAAAGTTGATGTTTTGTTTCGAAACTTTTATCAAAACTGCTTCCATTGTTTAGGGTTTTGGGGTTTATTGTTCATTATAGTTGATTAATTGATTCTGTTAGCATTGGTGCATTGATTCTTCATTGTATTTGATTCATAAAAAACCATTTCACTTGTCCTTTTAAATCCGCTTCGTGTTACTGAATCCTGATTCACTAGTTTGACTTTCATTAATTTGTGTTTTTTGTATTTTATTTACAGCAATAATGGTTAAAGGAACTGGAAAGGTTTCAAAGAAAGGCAAGGATGCTAAATCAAAGAGTACCAAAAAAGAATGTAAGAATCTCTGCTTTGGTTTTTAAATATCACTTTTTCATTTTTTCGTTAAATCTAATTTTCAGTTCGCTTACAAGTTCACATCTGGTTCATGATACTGTTGTTGCAACAAGTCTGTTGCTGTTATATTCGACAAGTTTTTGAATAAAGATCCACAAAAAAGGGCCCTAGTCGACGAACTAGGCTTCGGGGCGTTTTTCCCATCTTCCCAACTACTACCTGAAGCAGAAGGTCTTGATGCAGATTTACAACCGTTTCGACACATATGAAAACACCATCCACGCGGTTGCAGGGGATTTCGAGATCACCACCGAAAAGATAGGGAAAGCCCTTGGCCTTAAGCACACAGGTATAACCTCTTCATGCCACAATTAAAATCCGATGCGGTATATGTTCACAATCCGCTTAATTATATGAATTAAAATCCGGTTATTCATGTAGTCTAAATTCCGCTTCGTTTTTTTTAAACTATTTTTCTTTCTTTTGTAGGGACAGCTTTCGACGGATTTCTTCGTTAAGTTGACCCGAATTTAACGAACTCTAGAAGAAAAAAAATAGAAAAATTCTCAGGTTTCCTTACTCAACAACATCAACATTAACTACACATTATTCTAATCATTATTGGTGACGAAATGATTCAAAACCTAAACAAAAACAACAATATCTGTCGACATGGATTTCTTTTGCAAGCCAAACCATATTTCTTTAATATGTAACATCAATGTCGATTGGTGTGAAAAAAATCCTCTGATGAAAACATCATCAACATGAATGATACACATTCATTAAAAGCAACAAAACACATGCATTAAAACAAAAATTTCACAAATTTCAAACCTACCAACCTTGGAATACATAAATAATTCAAAACCCTGTACAATCTCTTCTGTTGCATCGGCTCTTCCAGAAATGCGTTCCATTTTGTGTCGAAAATCACAACTATAAAAGAATTAGGAATGAGTTTTTGCTTTCCGCAAACAAAATGGATGAGTGATGGTTAGCTTAATGAGGAGACCAACAATATAAAAATGAAATATAATGAAACGTGTTCGAGAAGGAGGCGCGCTTTTCGAACTGAGAGAAAATCTCATTTTTTATTTTGAAATAAAGGTAGCGCGTTTGTCGGATGGGCTTGGTTGGGCGTATCACTTGGTTGCCTAGCATTTTTTATTTTAAAATATATATTATAATATTTTAACAATAAAGTTAGACACGCTTAAGTTATGTCTCACTGACACGCCCGCTCGGGTGGTGATGTTTTCGTTTGTTGTAGTTCTGAAAGCACCTTATCCCTCGCGGGCTACGTCGGGACGTTTTAAAAGAGGTGTCACAGGGTGCAACCAAAATACCGAGTAGGACTCGGGTTGTTCTGCTTAGGAAGCGAAAGGGAAAGTATGTTTTTTATTGGGGTTGGTTGCAGTTGAGTTTGTTTGAAAGCAGTTCGCAGTGTGAAAGCAGTTAAAAGCAGTTGAAGGCAGTTGAAAGCAGTAAAAGCAGTTAAAAAGCAGTAAATGATCTGATAATAAAAGGAGTATCCCGGCTATGAGTTGAAATACTATGCATCACTGTCATTGCTGCTATATCCCAGATCGATTAGACACCCCTTAAAAGGAACCTCCGCTATATCCAAAACTAACTAGCTGTGTGGCAACGAACCCACAATTCCGGGTTCACTCAGATTTGGAGCAGGTGTTGCTTGGAGTTCGTGACTCAGCCCCCGGCTCCCAAGAGTAACCCGCTATCACTGGTACAATCCTGCTGTCACCGCGACCTTTTGCGCGTAAGCGAAATATGAAGCCTCTGATCTATGCCCAGGGCGGACAAACTCTATAGGATCCCCGCTGTCACCGGGTCAGACCTGCTGTCACCAGGTTCCCAAGAACTTGTGCCATGCTGCCGTGGCGAACCTCGTACGGTCAAGGAACTGCCACTGTGCTAGCAGGGGTGTAGGGCGTATAGCTTTACGGGATTGACCCGTTCCTCTAACGTGATCTTTATGGGGACTTGTAGCTCCGGTCATTTGCACATTTTACCTCACAGCCGAGACATTATAGGACTCTACTCACTAATTGCGAAAATCATAAAAGCGAGAAAATAAATTGGCAGCATAACAGTATGTAAAAATCGTGGTTTGCAGGAAATTAAACGGACAGAATAACAGTAAAGTAAATTGATTGAAATTGAAGTTTGGCAGAGTAATAGTAAAATAAACAAACAAGTAATAAAAATAAAAAGTCTGGCTAGTGTATGGACAATAAAACCTAAAATGGAACCCTAAAAACTAAGCTAAATGTTGAAGTAGGCTCCCTTGAAATGGTGAAAGGCTCCTCTATTTATAGATGCTGGAATTGACCTATGCGTACGCATGGAGGCTTCATATGCGTACGCATAGGTGCCGAGATTAGCAATTGGGTGTGCCGCCCACGCTCAGATGCGTATGCATGGCTCCATAGGATGCGTACGCATAGGCTCTAGCAATGGCCTTTTAGGTTTTGTTGCGATCCTTTCGTTCCTCTCGCTCTCTCCGGCCACTTCCATTCCGAACTCTGCCTGTTATATCCTA
>JASCZI010091207.1:0-15635 GCA_036250425.1 Stylosanthes scabra | reverse complement strand
TTTTTTTTTTTTTTTTTGCCAAAGTACTCATATTGGAGTATATGAATTGCAAGATCAAGTTTAAAATTGCTCGTGCTATAGGAGAAAAACTAAAAGTAAAAAAAATTCCACACAACCCAAATCCAAAAAAGTTCATCGATTATGATCCAAACCCCGAATCCAAAAATTTTCTTACATTCAAACTAGAAAGCATTGAATATAAATACTTGAACTAAATAAGTTTATGTGTTTTTTCAACTTTTAAACCCTCTATCTTCTCTCTCTCTATCTCTCTCTCTACATATTTTTCCCTTTCTAGAGTACCAAGTATACATGCTTACTATTTGAACACCTCTTTTCTTCTCAATTTGCTAAATTCTCCATGTTAATCTGTCAAAAAATACAATATAGTTATAGTATATGGTTCAAAAGTATAAATAAGGCAGTTACACAGCAAGTGCTGCATATTAGGCAAAATCTAGAAGAATATATCTATAAATCACATAATTTCGTGTATAATTATTGCTTTTTTTTTTTATCATTCTCATTGTACAAGAGTATCACTTTGTTATTCATTAGATCACTCTTTTTCCTTAATCAACACTTCTTTTCTTGCTCCACACACTTTGGTGGATCTTTCGACCCCCAAAATACTCAAACCCACAGTAAAAACAGCAAGCTAAAAGTAAGACACTTAAAAAAATTTGTAAATTATCCACATTGGGAAATCCAAAAGAATAAGCAATTAAGCCAACATCCAAATTATCCGCTACTTTTATTTTCCGAAAGGGATTATTCTATTCAGTCATATATGCATATTATCGTAAGACAAAATGGCCAAAAATTTCTATACCTCAATCTCAGGGTCTACAAGTTCATCTTCATAGGTGCATCATCAACATTTTTTCGGCACAAGATGACAGTAGCAGGTAATCTGAATAAAATTCGAACAGACTTCTCTCTGAAATTACTCATGTCTTTGAACTCTACCACACAGTTTTGAAACATTTCTCTTATGCTAAGAGTCCAGTTTCTCAGCATTCTTAGTTCCCAATTTGTGCTGGTTCTTCCATTTATTTACTCCACCATTTTCTTGTTGATCACCATTAACACTACTTCTTTAACCCCCACCTCTTCCAATAAAAATTGTAATGCCTCCTCTAAATTCACTACCAAGACCTCCCTCACTTTTTTCCTCTAATAAACTACCTCTGAAGCATGTTATTTTTTCTATTGGGCTAACAAGGTAACCATCTACTGCATATCTATTTAGATGTTGCAAGTACATGGAACATTGCCACCATGACCACATACTATCCTTAACCTTTTCCACTTTTTCATTCCTACTTACTTTCTGCTTTCTTTTACTCTCAATCCATTGGTTAGTTAGGCTTTTAACCCATCCCCAAGTGGTTATTGCATTCAGTTCTTTCCCTTCAAACATCTTTTGGTTCCTACGGTTCCAAATAGCCCCCACAATCGGAAAAATAGCATATACCACCTATGCCTTCTAAAATTTCCTATTTCCCGAACCATCCAATTTTTAAAACATGTCCTAATATTCCCAGCTCCGGCCCATTGTACCCATGTCCAATTCAATGAGTAAATAATAATAATGACAGAGTATAATATTACACGTTGAAAAAGGTTCAAGCGATTGGGGAAAAGGGGAGTTACCTTTCTGAATGAAGGAAGGAGAAAAGAATAACGAGGAAAGAGCTTCGAACGAAACCACCAATTGCTTCTGGCCTTCTGCGCCAATCGTCACTGCACTCTTCCACAGTCTCACTAAATTGCGCAACTATATTAAGCATTGCACACTAACATTGCATAAGTAAATTGAATATATTTGGAGAATAGAGATTGCACACAAATATACAATCACAAGTTCATATGCATGTCATGTTGACAATAACACAAACACCTTATGTGCAGAACATAGTTTCAAAATCACAATATAAATGTGTGCATTTATATTCTATCAAACATTGCAAGAAGTGGACGATCCATGGTTTAACAAGCCAAAAAATCAGAAATTTTCATCAAAGAATCGATTAAGCTGCCAAATCATTAATGAGATGCTAAAAGGGTGTAGAAGAACAATACAATAGAATAACCAGTGAAGAACATAATTACCTCTAAAGATGGAAGAATCTCTCCAAGTTTCTCACTTCTCAACACTCACAAATCACAACCATAATAACACTCAAACGGAGCTGACGAGGGAGAACAAATGGCTGCGCAATTGCTGAATCTGCAAAACCGGAGAATTGGAGAAGCAGAAACTGGAAACTCCATACCATTCTATCCACACAAGCCACAATCTAATTATGGATTCTTCAACCTGCAAACACAACATCGAAAGACACACAATATGTAACGGATACCATCAGGAGAGATTGCTGGGAAAAAAAAAAAGAGCTATCTAGAAAAGGAGGGGCATCAAGACCATCAGAATACACACTGTCACAAGTTTAATGAATCCACAATTCTCAAGGCAAACACAACATACCATTTTCCCTGGCCAGCCATACTCTGATTTTGGCAACAGCTACACAAGAGGGAAGATTGGAGCTTCACCCCAATTTATACAGCAATTAGCGCCGCCAACTCGGCACGGTTACTCTAACCGGCGCCTGAGCGGTGAAAAAAGAGACGCAGAAAGAAAGAGTTGCAGACAACCAATTAGAGGCAACACCAGAACAAAACCACGAGTTCACAAATCTAAAATAAGGAAAACCATACCATTTGCACAGAGACACAAGCCAGCGTAGCAAAATAGGCAGAAACGCATACTATGGTGGGCACGAATATCGGATAAGGAAGACGGAAGCACGAGCGTGGACGAGGCAAACATGAACCGTTTTATATAGGACGAAATTAGGGTCGAAGGCTCCAGATTCCAGATCAAGCGGCAAAGCACAGCGCCACATACCAGATTCCAGATCAAGCGGCAAAGCACAGCGCCACATACCCACCGCCAATGCACGGTTAGCGTGGTGGGAATCAAGTAAACATAGCAACACGCTGAAGTGAGGAAGCACGAAAAATAGAAATCCCGCCAAGACCGCGCAAGGAGGGACTGATAGCAGCTGCTTGACATGGGGAAGGAAAACTGGCGTTTTAAAGGATGTATAGGATATAACATTCTCAGCAAAACCCAAAAACATCTTAGAATTGAAAAAAAATGCATAAAATTAAAACACTTGTCAATCCATTAAAAAAACAAACTAAATAATTGGTTATGAAAACACACTTGTATGCATATTGAAAGAACACATGGCACACATGCAAGTATTGAAAATTTTGAATTTCTAAAATATTTTATATTTTAAATTAGTTTAAAATGTATGATTTTATCGTTATTGCTATACTAATATACTAATAATTTTATATTAATTCCTAAAATTTTTATCACTGATGGATTGATTATAAGAGGTATTAAATATTAAAAAGTAAATATATAAACTAAATTAAATCTAAAATTGCATATGCATATATTTTCTCATTTTAATTTTCATACATAGATATATTCTCATTTAAATTTGCATATGAAAATATAATAGAGATAGGGAACCAAAAAACAACGTGTAAAAATTAAGTAATTTTCTTATTATGTTATCAACATAAGTAATACTAATAAATAATACTAATTATTTTTAACATGTATATAAGTACACATAACAAATAATTTAATTAAATACATGTATAATAACAAATATATAAATACATATCTATCTTTCTGCATAAATAAATTATAAGTAAACTAAACTCATAAAAATAGTGTAATTATTATAAATAAATAAATGAATGCATAGATAAACAAATACTTAATGTGATTAAAGTATAAATGACTTACTAAAAATAACACATAATAAATGGTTTAAAACTTCGAATTTCAAAAAAGATTGAAATGAATAAATACTTAAAAAATAAATACATAATTATACATATAAATTTTTTGTATCATTCACAATTATATAATATTTTTAATTTAAATTTCAAAATATTAGTCTGAAAAATTGAAAGAGAAAGAAATAGAAAAAAAAGTTGGGGTTTAAACTAATCATGAGTCAATATAAAAATATGGATAACAATTATTGGTTTTTAATAATGATTTTCGAATATGAGGCAAATGGCATATATGTAAAAATCATTACAATTTGATATATTAAAGTTTTTTAAAAACAAATATGCATGAACTTAAATTTGAAAATTTGGAAAAAACTGCACATATTACAATATAGCAGATCATATAATTGGATTTCATGCAATTAGTCAACATAAATCAGAAAAAATTTTAACATTTGGATACAAAGTATTAGTTAGTATTCGGTAGGAAAATATCTTCCAAGTAACACATAGCAAACTTGCAAATATGCAACCTTGATTAAAGTTTTATTCTAAATTGAAGAATATTAAATCATAAATTTTTACTATTTAATTATAATTGAATCTATTAAATTTACAACAATTAAAAATGATAAATTATTAAAAAATAATATATAGATATATGAATATATATACTAATAAAACAATATAAAGAATATATCATTATTTTTTATTTATAAATTTGATTAGAGAAAAAATCAAAAATAAAATTCATAGTGATTATAAATTACAAAGCACACAATTTTAATTCCATAAAATTATAAAGATAAATCACCATAAAAAGTATATTAATTTAATAAATAAAAATAGCTGAATATATGTTTTCTTAAATCTTAATAGTGGGATATATCTATATAAGGAAATCAATTTATCTATATAAATATATGAATATACATTATGATAGGCACGAAAAATAGAAAACTAAACAGGAATTATCAAAATTAAATAACTAAATGACCATATAAATATAGTATTTTATTCAAATTAAATGAAAATATTTAATAATAATCAACAACAATTATTTAATTTTATTATAAGATTAAAATATTATATATTTTATTAAAATATATGTATGTATAAATAAATGAATATGTATAGATAAATAAATAAATAAATAAAATATATAAAATACAAATATTTGAAGGAATGAAGATTATATGAATGACTTAATTTTATGTAAATAGAATATAAGTAAATAAATAAATGAATATATATAATTTTAAGTAGTTGAATGACATTTGTATAAGTAGTTAAATGCCACTTAGCATTCTCTAACCTTGCAAACCTTCTTTTAGAATAATAGTATAGTATAGGAAGTATAGGATATATGATAGGATTAAAAATGTGCAAAAACTAGTTCAATTTTGCACATTTTTAATGTACATTTATATTTTATTTTATATTTTATATATGATATATTAACTAGTTTAATAGCTCATTTTAATGTCCATGTAATATAATTATGGTTATTTATTAAGAATTACACAAATATGTATTATTGTTTTGTATTTAATTTTAAGGTTAAAATAATTTTATACATGTATCCAAATATACATTATATCATAAGAGTAAATAAATACTTTTAACACCAAACATATTAATTATTATTAAGAAAACTAATATAATTAGACAATTTTATAAAACATTTACTATTAAAATTTTAAAATTGAACTCTTGTTGTTTTATTTTAAAAAAATATTAAATTTAAGTAATTGTTTGGTTTGATTCGTATATTTTTTTTTTTGTTAAAGTATGATTTATATTCATAACGTTTGTAAAAAATTTTAAAAATATTTGTAACATTTAATTTGATTTAATTTTATTTTTAATGTTTTGGATTGTTTTTAATTTTATTTTTAATTATTGACAAATTGAAAATGTTAAGGTAAAATTATTTATGATTAGAAGAAAGAATAAAATTAAACATTATGATATTTTTGAAACTTTTAGGGCGACCTGAACCATACTTTAGTCTAATTTTTTTTTTTTTTTTTTTCTCACGTGAAAGAGATAGCAGACTAGCAGGGAAGAGAACATTCCACACAGAGCAAACGTGGCTCAAATAAGTCAAATTTCTCAAAGAGGAAGAAGAAGAAGAAGAAGCTCCATCACTGTAAAGAAGAATGGAATGTGAAGAAGAAGAAGAAGAAGAAGAAGAAGAAGAAGAAAGCGAATTGGTAAAAGTAAAGGGCATCATTCTGAAGCGGAAGATCGGCGAGGGGTCGTTCTCGGCAGTGTGGAGGGCGGAGGAGAGAGGCAGCGGCGAAGAGGTGGCGGTGAAGCAGGTGTTCCTCTCCAAACTGAGCCCTCGCCTGAAGTCATCCTTCCACTGCGAGCTCAACTTCTTGTCCTCCGTCAACCACCCCAACATCGTTCGCCTCCTCAATTTCTTCCAGGTTCTTCTTTTTTAATTTTATTTCCCTTTTATTTCATTGCCCTTTTTCTTTATTTTTTTTTTAATTAAATTCAAATATGTTGAAAAAATCAATTCTTTGTTGCAAAATTTAGGATGATGGATGTGCGTACTTGGTGATGGAGTTTTGTGCTGGAGGGAACCTTGCTTCTTATATCCGATGCCATGGCAGAGTTGAACAACAAACTGCGAGAAGATTCATGCAGCAGCTTGGTAACTCTTTTTGAGGCATTTCCTGTTTTATTATATTGAAATTGAAGTATTCTTTGGTCTTGTAATGCCTGTGTTTTGCAGGTGCTGGTATGAAAATATTACAAAGTCATGGTATCATTCATAGAGATTTGAAACCAGAGGTAAAGCTAAAATTTAAAAATGTTTGTGTCATTGCTACTTTCGTTTGAGATGCCTTTTACTACATTAGCATTTTATATGAAGTAAATACTTACTCCGATTGGTGGATTGTTAAGGGCCACTAGTAGTATGTAGCTTGAATTGTTCATGAAATAGATAATCTGTTTGCATTAGTGCCATTGTTGAATCAGAACATTTTGCTATCAAAACCTGGAGATGATGCGGTTCTAAAGATAGCAGACTTTGGTCTCTCAAGGTAGTTATCAAGTTGATGGCAATTTGTATTTTTATTTACTTTCATGTTGTTACTCCAACTTCTACATCTTTGCCTTTCATAAAATGTGAAGAACTATACTTCCGGGCGAGTATGCGGAGACAGTCTGTGGTACGCCATTATACATGGCACCAGAAGTTCTTCAGTTCCAGAAATATGATAGCAAGGTTTCGCCGGCCGTCTTATCTTTTAAGTGTTAACCTTGACATCTATGAATTGGGTTTAGTGAAATTTTGTTATGTATTTATAGGCAGATATGTGGAGTATTGGGGCTATTCTGTTTGAGCTTCTAAACGGCTACCCTCCTTTCAATGGCAGAAATAATGTTCAGGTAAACATTATGACTTTGAACAAGAAATACTAAAAAGTTTTCGTTCTGCAATCAGGACTGAGACAAGATGCTTATTTCAGCTGTTGAAGAATATCACATCCTCTACCGGCTTGCCATTTTCTCATATGATTCTTTTGGGATTGGATGCTGATTGTATTGATGTTTGTTCAAAACTACTATGCTCAAATCCAGGTTATTTGCATTTCCTGTATTACTTATATTTTCCTTCTATTCAATCAATTCACTGCGAAGGATTTAATGATTTCTCATCCCATTGCAGTCCATCGCCTATCTTTCGATGAATTTTATCGGCATCGGTTTCTACGTAGAAAGTGATTGGAGCTTGATGGTAACCTACGATTAAGTGTTCATAATTTCTACAGGATCAGCCCCTTAAGAAGAACAAATGTATCCGATGATTACATATTTACATGATATAAGATTATATTAACTTATACTAGAAATCGAATTTAGGTAGACTTATGTAATGCTTAGTTTTTGAGGCAAGGCAAAATTAGTCTACCGCTGTTTATAACTTGTATCTTCCATTATTGGCAAAAACATGCATAGACAAGTAAAAATGAAACGTTTAGTTTTTCCTCTATTGATCAAGATTATAAAAACCGGATCGGTCATCGAACCGTTCTCAGTTCAACTGGAGGTTTAATCGGAATAACTGTTTTATAATAAAATAATATATAAAATAAAAATAAATACACAAAAAATAAATTTATGTATAAAATTAATCATATTATTTATTATATTATATAATGATAAAGAATACACACAAAAGTATTTATCAATTTAAAACATCTTAGAATTGGCTTTCAATAAGCAAAAATCACACATATAGCGATTGGTAAATATATTTCATAATGACTCTCAAAGTATAAAATGACTAAAATGAATCCTTAGCCAATTTGATACAAAGTTCATGTTTTTTATTTTTCAAATGCTCAAGTAATTTTAATTGTTTTTATAAAAAATACGCACGATATATAGAATATGAGAAAGTTTTGGTGACCAACACTTTTGTGGCAAATAGTAACCAACAATACTAAAATACCATCATCTTTTTGGGTTTCATCTTTTATGGGCCGGACTTTTCTCATTTTATTGGAGTCCTATCTCTCGTTGGTTGCTATTGGCCAAAAATTTATTGGCTCACTAGTATGATTGTATATATATTTATTCACAAGAACATTTGATTTTGTTTAAAGTATAATATATTTGAATCCTGATTTTATTTGGGCGTTATATTATAGTATATATAATTGTAATTTGTGATAAAAACATGATATATACATGGTAACTAGGTTGAGATTTGCGGTGGTATTCAAATGATACATAGCCAACAATAATGTTGGACCGGCCCAGATACTACTTCAAACCCAAGCCCATCGCTAAATTACTAAACATTTTCCATCCTTCTCAAAAATCACCGTAACCACCACCACCCATGATCGAAACCACCCAAACCACCGTTCACTACTCTGACCGCCGCATCTCCACCAAGCATCTCCGGCAAGCATTCTTCTTCTACTTTGATCGGCGGTGACACTGTTCTTCTTTTTCTTGGAGCATCTCCTTCAACAACACAAGCCACCGTGCCTTCGACGCTGGTGAACGTCGCTGTCGAATCTATTGAACAATCACTCCGAGTTTTTGTTGAACCACCACAAAAAATCACAAGTAAGGGGTTCTACTACTTTGCTCACCATCACTGTCATCTTTGTTCACCGTCACCGTCACCGTCTCCGATTACTCTCTCGGCGTCTCTCAAGCAACCGCAAAGAAGAGCTTCAACCATCACCGCCATCATTAGTTCATCCACTCTGTCTTCGGAAAATCTCCTTTCAATTATGCTGACGAAGTTATGTAAAAAAAGACGAATGATCATCCATACTGTAATAAATGCATATCCAAACTATGCTAAAGGGATCATCCATAGAGTATATTTACTACTTGAGGAAATAAGGTGATTTGTTAACACTATAACAATTCCATATAAAACGACACTAAAAAAAAGTTGCAAAAAATGTAGAAACATAATACAATGATGAATGCTTGTGAAAAAACAATGAAATCAATAAAAGATCATCCAAACTATAATAAAAGATTATCCCGACTAAGCTAAGAGATCATCGAGACTGCACTAAAAATTATTAAGTTTTATAAAAGCCAAATTAACTTAAAAAAAATTATGAGCTTCCTCCAAAGAATCAAAACACATGCTTGCTCTAGGGATTTCATCATCTGATATGTGAGTATGATTTGGCACCTACATTAAAAAAATGAAAAAAACTTATAATAAAATCATTATAAAACTCTTATGATGTGAGTAAGGAATAATACCTCTTCAATAACAGAATTCAGAGGAAATGATTCAGAAGATAGATTCATAAGATTATTATATGATATTTTCACTCCAACATTGCTAAATTATGGTGAAATCTGAAACATGAATCAGTATTACAGTGAAGATGATCCATATACTAATAAAGAAATGTTCACTAAAGTTAAATATGGATGATCACTATCAAATAAAATTAAAAACAAATAAGAAAGAGAATGTAACTTGTCCAGGATCTTCATAAAGTTGATCCATTGATCTGAGGCAATCCAAATTCATAGAATCCATGATAAAAACAGAGACTCAAATATGAATGTTTAAACAATGAAACAAGATGAATGAGATCACGTTGATGGTGCTTTCAATGGAGGTTGAATGTGCTTGAGGTCATGTTGATGGTGATTTCAATGAAGGTTGAATGTGCTTTCAATGGAGGTCTCTCAATTTCGTTGACGGCAAACAGAAACGAGAGGCATCCATCACACTGAATCGGCGAAGATAGCGCCACCATGGTCAAAGCATGAAGATGAAATTTAGAATATGCTTGATGGAGGTCAAAATCTGACTCTTCGTTGATGGAAAAGCACTCTGAAACTCCCTCCTTATGTAGATTGAATACACGAACACAATGCTCCATAGTCGTAGCTTGAGGAGGAAGAAGATGAGCTTGTTGAAACGCAAGATAATGACGACGTTTCTAATTTTGTTGAAACGCAACCTTGTGACGCCGTTTCCCTGTTTTTAATTTATTGGTTATATTGGTTGCTAATCCCATTGGTCACATAAACTTTCTCTTATATATATTGTAATATTGACTAAAAAGTCATAAAAATAATATAATCACTTAAAAATCTAAACATAGAAAATTAATTAAGTATTTATATATCAGCTCTATCATCTCATCAAACGAGAAGCTATATTATTTCGGACATTATCCATGCATCCGATACGTCGAACATTAGACTGTAAATTGTTCGCCACATTAGACTGTAAATTGTTCGTCACAGTAATATCTTCATCTTCAATCTCAACATCTAATTGAGAATATTAATATTTTCCAACTTTTGGCATCAAAGTGTGTTACAGGTTTGCTACCAACTTCAATATTTTTTATGCATAAACCACAAAAAAATATCTACAAGATTTTTATCCCACTGTGTTACTTCTTGTGTATCATTTTTCTCCGCTATTGTCATGATATTCATTGTGGTTCTTATCTAATCTTAATCAATAATAAATATGAATTATTTTTTACTATCTAATCTTAATCAATAATAAATATGAATTATTTTTTATCAAAAAAAAAAGAAACATAAGAAAAATACTCAAATCCTATAAAACAAAATACTCAATAATAATTTATTTAATATATTTGAAGAACATCAAATCATAATATAATAGGGAAGAAACAGGTCATAAGCAAATAAAAAAGGTTTAAACCTTAAATTGAGTATTTGGACAAGTAAAACAAATCAAATAATCAAGTAATATTGATCGTAAATCAAATTTGCATAGGAAAAATAATAATTGGATAAACTAAACAAGAAACACAAATTTAAAGGAAGCAAAATGTTGAGGGTAAATTTGGTTTTTTATTGAAATGTAAAGTTAATTGGTAATTTTAATTTTTGAGGAGTCAGAGCCAATTCTAAAAAGCTACTCTCACGGGCTCCCAAAAGCACCCCTGACTCATAAAAGCTAGAAGCAAAAGCAGCTTAACTTTTTGGGTTACCAAACGAAAAAAGATAGCAGGAGCACTTGGTGAACACCCTTAACGTGGCTTTTGGTTTAGGTTAGGTGTTTAGGAAATGTGGTTAATGTTTTTTGTTTGGCCGGGGTGGTGGGTAGTGTGGTGATTGGGCCTTTTTATGATGGCCTAATTGAGTTTAGAAATCATGGATAACCCAAAAATTTAATGGAATGGCCATTTTGTGTTACTGACACATAATACTCTCTACCATATAAAAAAAAGTCAACAGTAATGATAATTTTCTTTAGGAAAACAAAATAATAGAACAGGGATATGCATAGTTATGACTCTTCAGATCATTGCATGTAGAAATGCTGGTGGTATCAATAATGTAACCTAAAACAAATAGTAATTTATGTGAACCTTTTTAGAATGTGAATTCAAAGGAGGTATTTTGAAAAAAAATAATAAAAGATTAATAGATGTCTGGCAGAATCCTAAATTATTATTTATAGAGAATTAATTGATATTCAAGCTTCTTAAGTCACATAGTAGTGGGATGGTCGAATGAAACTAGTAAATTTAGATTTGAAAATCTGATATTTAACTTAAACCCGAACATGAAAGTTATACAGTTAGAACTTAGAAGTGAATACCGCAAGGAAAAGGAACCTGAGTTTATGTGAACGAAAAATATTGAGATCTTGAGAAGGAGCGATGGAAAATAGATATTGAAAATTCCTAAGGAATAATTATGTAGGGTCGTATGGTGCTATCAAACCGTAAGTATTAAAGGGAAAATGAATTAAATTCAAAACAATCGACCGATCCACTCACAACAATGAAGGGTAACTTGCCTACTAGTTTTTAAATTTTTCTAACAAAAAAATTATATATATATAATGTGCCCTATTTGAAAAAATTAATTGCTTCAACTAATTTTATTTATATCTTTTTTATGATTTTATCTCTTTGAATTTTTATTTTTCACACTTTTCTATTATTATATTTTCTTTTCAAATTGTTTTTTATCAAAATCAATTTCAAATAAATAAGATTTAAAGTATTTTATTCTTTGATTCTACTCTTATATTTTCATTGGTCAATAATGATACTCAATAACTCTATATTGCCCTAATATATTGACTTACTTCTTATATTGAAACTTGGAATTGAAATGGTTGATAATAATTATAAAGAAAATTATACTAATTTAGAATATATATATATATATAAAATAATGAAAAAGTATTTTCTTTTTAAAAGTAACTTTTAGAATCTGAAATCATTCTATTAGTTTCTTCTAATAAAATATGAAAACTAGATGAGAAGTATCTTCAAGACTTAAATAAAAGAAAGTTGGTAGCTAATATAATTTTTTTTATTATAATAACTAATGCATACTTATATTTTTTACTTATATTTTTTTAAGATAATATATATTATTTTTGTTCCACTATAAAAAAATTATTGGGACGGTCAATGGGTTCTATATGAATAATTGCGGTGGAGTGTTCCACACAAAACCCCACACACTATCAAACCCTAACTTCATGCTTCTACAGTTCTACCACTTCTGTGCAATTAGAAAACAACAAAGAGTTGGACTCATCTTCCTAATTTTTCTTTTTGCTTTTATTTTGTTTTTTTTTATTAAGTTCCAATTTTTTTCCCTCCACTTCTCTTCAGCCAACAAATAATTCTTGGGTACCTATTTCTTTTTGTGAACATACGTTTTTGGAATGGCAACAAAGCCATAACACTAGAAACTAGCCAGAAAATGAGACCAACAACCAAGGCAGCCCACTTCCAACCTTTCCGCCCATGAACAGAGAAGGCCCAAAAACAAATTTTATATCACATTATTACATTCATTAATCACTCCGTTACCCAAGAATAAGCAGCGCCGTTCACCCCTAATCTAAACCTCGAGGTCGTTCCTCACCATGGTGGGCCCACACTTCCAGCCAATTAGCTTTCACCACCTATTGTCTACATGTGTAGACGCCAAGTTACAATCTACATCATAGAGCTCGCCTTAAGTTTAAGTTGAGAGTTTTTGTAAAAAGGGTTGGAGATATATGGAGTTTGTTTTAGCTTCTATGGTTCCGCTAGTTTTTGGATTGGGCTCTTTCTCAACCCTAATATAATATTATATTCCACTATGGTAATGGAAGTAGCAGCAACAATAACAATACTCAGCGGCTGCATTCTTCTAAGGAGCATCAACCTCCTCCTCCAAGCTCTGTCTCTCTTTCTAACTCCTCCTCATGACCTTTTTTTTTTCACATATTTCTTCTTCTTCTTCTCCTCTTCAAAACCTCGATCGGCAGTGACGGGCTAGTAGGGACAGACAGATATCAACGGATGACGAGACGCCAGCTCTTTCCGGTGGCAGCTGGCGGCGACAAGAGTAGGGCAACGGCTAGGTTTTTCTAAGAAGTATTGACATGTTTCCTTTGGGTTTGAGAGAGAGAGAGAGAGAGGAGACCCGAAGAATGGAGAAGAGTGATGAAGCTGTTTCTAATTATTTATTTATTTTTAAAAGCAAAATGAGCGTAGTTTCCCAAAATCCACCGGTCCCAGTTTGGTCTGACTGCCCGGTTCAATGATTTTAAAACGATTTTTAATTTAGCGGTTTTAGACACCAAACCGGACCATATTTAGCAACGGTTGGCGGTTGAACCGGTTGAATCATCCGGTCCGATCCGATTTTCAGAACTATGCTATTGATTCAACTATATTCCATTAAACAGAAATACAGATCATAGTTTAACTATATTGTATTCTAGTTATGTTTTCCACTAGAATGATATACACGTGACACACTGTTAGACCTAGCTATATGGTTCCTGGCTGGGGCATTGTGTAACCTTATTCCTCATTTGAATTTCACATCATTCTCTCGGTATCTTCTAATAGAAGGATAAACAATTATATGAAGGGTTGTGTCAACACACAACCCCCACATTGTACATGTAAAGAAAATTATTACAACACAAGAAGAATATATACAGCAGTGACCTGAGGATCACAACCCAAAATAGTGAATAATCAAATACAGAGCACAGAAAGGAATGGCACTTTATGCATAAATAAATGAATAATTAGAGGGGGTTTATATACAAAGCACATGTAACACCCTAATACTGATTAACCATGCCGCGGAAATAATTAAACAATGTTAGTTATTACGACCTTCTCTTTTCATCATAATACATAAATACGGACTGTTTAGAACCGACTAATATAACTAGGAGTTTATATAAAATTAGAGCCAATCACCAACCAATACAAAAACCTTTCTTTTTATTAACATAGTACTTACAAACGGTTCATAGACTCTAAACACTAGCCTACAAAGCTTAGGCTTATATACAATACTTAGCTAACTCTTTTATACATACATATCTAATTTTCCTTTACACATACTAACATAAATACAACACAGCGGAGAGACTCTAACATCTTGTACCAAGGATGTTGCTTCGCTTGCTTTCCAAACGTGAATCTGCATTTGAAAAACATGTGAACAATACGGGGTTAGAATCCCAAACCACTAGATTCTCAGTACGGTAAAGGCACCGATACTGCATAAGATAAGCTAGCAGGATCACACAAGGCAATCCTACTCGTACACTCATGTTTTCTCAAAACAACCTCACCAACGAATACACAATACTCTCTAAAGGATTCTGGTCAACTTTCACTATTTAACTTCTAACTCTTTAATAACTTATTATCTCTTAGAATACCCCATTCATACTATTCCTCTATTTCTTACTTAACTATTAGCCCATCCATTTTCCTTACTCTTAACCTACCATTTTCCTCAACCTATAAAACTGTAGCAAGCACATATAAAAGCACACACACAATCATCACAAAACATCTAGCAAATAGCATTTAAATTCTACCAAACAATTTCAAGCCAGACAATGTCACAGAAATTTTAACAATCCAATTTCATGAATTGACCCCTGATAGATGTTTATCAAATTGAAATAGAACCCTACAACTCTACCTAATTCTACATTGGCCCCAAACTATACTTAGCCCTAATTGCAATCCGACCCCTAGCCTCACACTCACCCTCACCATCTGATCCCTCTTCCCCAAATTGAACAAACTCACATTACACCAACAAAACCCTAGCAGAGCTAAACACCCACACCCCCACACACATGCAACCAAGATGAGAGGGAGGAAGAGAGAGATGGCGCCGGCGGGCATGAGGGCTGCCACCGCTGTTAGTCGATAAGCACGTTATATTCAATACTCAAGAGGGGGTGAATTGAGTATATAAGCAACAATGATAAATTTTCGCGAAAGCTTAAATTACTTTGAATTTAA